>PVIY010045550.1:0-19007 GCA_004026745.1 Myrmecophaga tridactyla | reverse complement strand
TTCAAATGGGCTCAGCAGAAATGGGGCCCATGGTGAGATGCAGTGTTGGGAGGACAGCGAGCCAGGCCTGGACCCCGCATCTAGTGAGCGGTCTGCCGAGCTTAGCGCTGTGGTCCCGAGGCGCACCCTGAGGAGGGGAGTAAAGGGAGCTGGCGGTCAGGGCACTCCGACACGCAGAATGCCGTCCACAGAGGTGGTCCTCTGGTCAGCACCACCAGCCCCCCATCAGGCTGGGAAGGAAGGGACAATGCAGATAGCCAGGATCCAGCTCAGGTTGGGAAGGCACGCACACACGTACGCACGCACGCACGCGCACACAGAGAAGCTGCCAGGATCCAGGAGACAAACTATGGCCCATTTTTGCCGAGTTTGCACAAAGTCTGAAAATTTGAAAGCGCTCGTGGTTGCGATGGGTCCAATGTGTGAAGTCCAGATTGTCCAGGAGTACAACAGCCGTTTCTGACACCTCAGTCACCCCCACCAGCTGCTGCCCAGGCCATCTCCCTCTTCAGAAAACCACAGTTCCATCTTCTCTCCCCAAGAGCTGGTCAGATTCGGGGTCCCCACCCGTGCTCCCTAAGGTGTGGAAACAGCGCTCCGGGGCTGGGGCACTTGGCTTTCCGCAGGAGGGCATGAGGCTATGCTCTGGGTGCTGGGTGTCTGAAAGGCTGCTTTGGGAGAGAAGGAGAACGTCTTGCTCTTCCTGCTGCGGAAGTCATCTAGGGCCAACAGTGGAAGTTTTCAAAAGGCAGGGGCAGAGTTACCCAGATAGGGGAGGGCTGCCCTGCAGGGTGCCGGAAGGAACGTGCTAGTTGTGTGAGTGGCTGGACTGGATCCATTCACTCAGTCGGCCACTCAACAAGTAGACATTTGGGAGACCTGGAGGAAGTGGGATGGTGCAGGGAAACCAAACAGCAGGCCTGGGGCGCTGGCCTGGGCCTTATGCCCCTCTCCCCTCAGGCTTTGTGAGTTTCGACAATCCTGCCAGCGCCCAGGCTGCCATCCAGGCCATGAACGGTTTCCAGATCGGCATGAAGCGCCTCAAAGTCCAGCTAAAGCGGCCCAAGGACGCCAACCGGCCCTACTGAGGCCACAGGTGGGTCCTGCCCCCGTCCTGTGCCTCTCCCCAGCGCCCCCCTGCCCTGCACAGGCGCAGCCAGGGCCCTCACTGGGACTCTCCCCGCCTCCTTCCACCCCCCAGGGGTGTCCCTCCCTACTGCCCGTGCTGGCCCCGGGCTCCCGAAGCAGGATCTAGGGCAGCTCTCAGCTTTCTGAAGCCATGCAAGTCTCGTGCACACACACACGCACGCACGCGCGCGCGCGCGCGCACGCACACACACACACACACACACACACATGCACACTGCGCCCCCAGAGAGAGCCCCGTCTGTGTCCACACCCCAGAACCTCCCCAGTATCTGGTCTTGTGTGTCTGCTCAGTGTCCATGTGTCTGTGTGTCTTTCTCTTTCTGGTTTTCCTCTGGGCTGGAGTGGAATTAGGGGTGTAGCTTAGGGAACAGGGGGGCTGGTGCAGGGCACTGGAGGATCCTAGAATCACTGGCTCCTGGAACCTTTGTCCTCCTGGGAACGGGATGTCAGGCCCTCAGAGGGTTTTCCTTATTTAGCAGTAGGCCTGAGGGACAGTAGAGTGCGCAGAACAGACCCGAGGAAGCCAGTCTGGTTTTGCAGTGTTGGACTGCCTGTGACTCTCACTTATCAGGCCCCTTCCCCCGCTGCCTGCTCCCACCCCAACCGCGTGGCCACAGAGACCTGAGTGCTGGTTCCCTTTGTATTGCTTAGTCTGCCTTTGGACCGAACCCCTGAAATACACAACCCAAGAACAATACCCACATTTTCTGTTTCTCCCCCTTTCCCCCCAATCCTGGCTGCTTAACTCCCCCCACTCTGGGGGCCCCCCCAGCTCAGGGCCCGTGTCCATTGTCGGCCGAAGCCCCCATCCCCGGACCCCTGCTCCGGGCCCCTGTAAGTTGCATGGAACGAGCGTGTTGTCTTTGGAGCCAATTGTTTGTTATTTGGGGAGGGGGCCGTGGAGGGAGGCGCCCCGCAGCCCAGGGTCAGGGCCGGGGGCAGCTCGCGGGTTGTGCTTGGTCGACAGTGGTTGCTGACTGTGTTCTGTGTTCTGTGCGTTTCTCTCTTGCTCTCTTTGTTCCTTTCCAAAAAGGAATGAGAGCACGACCTAGGGCCGGGCGGTCTTGCTCCCGAGGCGCCAGCCTAAGCCCAGTCCCGGGTTCTCCCTGGCCGTGTCTGTCGTTCCTTCTGAGGATGCCCCCTTTCTCTCTCCAGGTGTCTGTCTCTTACACTGCACCCCCTTTCCTTCCTTTCCTTCTTTCCGCCTGCCTGTCTGTTGTCTCACTCCTTTGCCCTTCTCCGCTCCAGGTCTCTGTCTTCCGGTCTTTATTTTGTTCATGGGCTGTTTGAATACTTCCTTCCTAAATAGACTTTGGTTCCTTCTGTCTTTTGCCTCCCTCCCCGTCTCCTCCATCCCTGCCCCTTGCTGACGGCTTGGGGGGTGAGGGGTGGGGGCTGGATGGCTCCGTTTGGGCTGAGGCCTTTCTGGTGACCTGGCTCCCACAGGCAGCCCCGTCCTGTACCCTGCCGCCCCCCACCCCCAGCCACCTGTCCCTTCCCTCTGGAGCCTAGGACCTGCATCGCGGCCCCTCCCCACCGTTTCACCCACGTTTCCTTCCTCCGCAGGTCTGGAGAGCAGAGGAAGGGGCGCTTCGGCCCTCTTCCCGCGGCTGGCCCAGGCCCTCCCCGCACACCTGCCCTGGCCCCTGACTGAGCTCTGGGGCAAAAGCTGCTTCACGGCCCCGGGCGCCCAGGACGCGTCCACTCGGTCACCTCACGGGGCCCTGGCCGTGCTCCCCGGCTCCGAGGCCCGTCTCCTCTCAGGTGCCCTTTGGCCTTGGTGAGGGAGCACAGAATGGGCGTCTGCCTTCTGCTGGAGGTCCTCTGGCGGGGCCTGTAGTGCCCCCCTTTCGTACCTGCCCCCCGCCCCCCCCAGCGGGCCTGTCCCCCCCGGCAGGCCCCAGGAGTGCAGCTGGGCCCCGTCCACTCCCACCCCACCCTGGTCCAGCCTCTGGCCCGCAGTCGGGGTTCTCAGAGGCTGGTTCTCATACTTCCTCTCCCCTCACTGGAGATAGGACATCCCTGGATCCAGGCTCCCAGCCCTCAAGCTCACTGCCTCCCCCAAGGGCCCCCTCACAGGAGGGTGTGGGGGAGCCCTGAGGGCTGCTTCTCTGCCAGTCAGCCACAGAGACCCTCCTCCTTTCACGAGGAACAGACCTTCCCCCTGAGCCCCTAAAAATGTTTACAGTCTCTGCTGGTCCCCTCTGTGTAGATACCACCGTGCGTTACCCGGCCTGGCCCGGCCGCTGCCACCTCTTTCTGGGAGTTTAGACAATGTTTCCCTTGGGTTTTTTTCTCTCTCTTGATTTTTCCCTTTGGTTTCGGGGGTAATTGGGTATTAGGGAGGAGGGGTGTGGGAGGGCTAAAAGGGTTTATTGTCTGATCATTTTCTTTAGGAAGAGGTTTTGGGGAAAGGAAAAGGGGGTGGGGGTGGGAGTGGTAAGGGGAGACTTGGGAGTCAGTTTCAGACAGTTCTCTATGCTTAACTTATTTATTTATTGCATTTTACTTTTAAAGAGTTGGTCTTTTCTGTCTAAATAAAAAAGTTTAAAAACATCAAACAAGAGTCTTGGACAGTCTGGGGTAGGGGTGGTGCCCATGCGAGGAGGGAGGGGTGAAGAGTGAGAGGTCGGGGAGGGCCCAGCCCTCGCTCCCGAGCCGTGCCCAGGCCTAGCCATGGCCTCCCGAGCTGTCCTCCTGCCCTGCTTGGAGGCTTAATTCTGGAATGCTTGCAGAGCTGGGCAGAGGGAGGAAAAGAGGCTACGAGGTAGCTCATCCTGTCCCTCTGAAGGCTGAGGGTTCAATCTCACATTCTAGACCTCAGTCTCTCCCTTCACCACATGCATGAGCCATCCCTGCACCGAGGCCGGCGGGGGTACTGGGAGCTAATTACAGCACCCCCAATTATTAAGCACTGCTCTGTGTGTGACTCTGTGCCAGGCCCTGAGTGTGCATTTTCTCATTTACCCTCCCAACCGCACTTTGAGCCAGGACGTTTATCACAGACAGGAAAACAGGGGCTTTGGAGGTTAAATAACCCAGTCACACAGCCCGTAAGACAGTTCCAGTCGAGCCTGATTTGTCAGACTCAAAAGCCCACGACACTCTCTTCTCACAGGTCCAACCGTCTGTCCTTCACCTGAGGCAGAGGTCCCGAGAAGGGTCAAGCAGGCTGTAGCAGTGACCCCTCCAGCAGGTGGAAGGTGGACGGCACAAGCCCCTAGGTCCCGTCCCGCGCCGAGGCTCCCCTCTGAGCGGCTTTAGGGCTGGCTGCGGAGGCTGGTGTGGGGCACTTGGTCCTCGACTCAGGAGCACGCAGGACCCTTGCTTCTAGGCAGTCACCTGCCACCCGTCCTCACTGTAACCCTCCTACAGACTCGGTCACCCTCCAGCCCCTCTGGGGTTCGGGCTGGCCTCAGAAGAAGCAACATGTGAAGTGGTTTAGAGATGTATCTGCAGACACCGTTTCAGGGAAGGAAACAAGTGTCTTGGGTGGGTGAGTCCGGGGCGGGACTCCTCAGGAGGAGGAGACCTAGGTATCCAGTCCGGACTCTTCACCAACTGCACAGCAGCTGCACCCTCAACTAGAGGTGACGGGTGTGGGTCAGAGACGGGAGGAGGTGGTGTGTGTGCGAGGAGGAGGGCAACAGAAGTTGGTATTTAATTTCCCCTTAGGCTGCCTCACCGTGGCTTCAAACAGCTTCCGAGTCAGGGCAGAAAGATGGAAGGTGAGTTTTACACGGACAGCATCTCCCAGAGTGGAGTGGCTACTGACTGGGGAGTTCTCCCCTGGGCTGGGGGTGGGGGTGAGATGGGCCTGGGAAGCTCCCCTTTCCTGGCACCATCCATCACATCTCAGGCAGCCCCTCGCACAAATGCTAACTACACCGAGTCTGCAAAAGGGAAGCAGCGGGTCAGTAAGGCTGAAAGATGGGGATGAGGGAGACACAGAGGGGCCTTTTGGGGGAAACAAAACAACTCTGGGGCACGTTCTTCAGTTCCTTTGACTATAGGAGACCATCTGAGAAAAAAAAAGAAAAAGCTCCTAACTTGTTTTTTAGATAAATACTGATGTTTCAGGCATCATTTTGACTCCGAATAGAGAGTAGGAGTGGTATAAAGGAGAAGCTTAGTGACTGAAGCTTCACTAACATCTCTTCTGAACAGAAGAGGCATCAGTAACAAAATGGATAGCAGAAGAAAAATAGGAAATGACAGTGGGATCCCCTAATCCGAGACTAAGGAAGATAAAACTTCTTCTAAGATAATAAAGTTACTGTTCAAATGTTAGTGACAGCATAAAGGAAAGAGAAGGAAAATAACTTCTGAAGGCCAAAGAGTAGAGCTGATGGGTTAACAGTAGAGACTGGAAGAAGCTTTACAGTTGTAGAAACACAAAGACATTTAGAAAAACATCCTAAGTGGGACTAAGGTGATGAGAATATTGTAGGGGGGAAAGTCCTGACTTAAATTCCCCCAATGCATCCCCATTCCCTACCCATATTTTTAAAGCTTTGAATTGTATAAACGTAATGCAAGGTGTCTCTATCTCCTGCAGAGAGCTTGACAGACATAAGCTCTCTGACTTTGTCTTTTAATTTTCCTGCTGAACTTTCAAAGCCTTTTTCAGTCTTAGTTTCTTGTATTTGTGACTGCTGGAACTCCCACTCATAGCCAATGTCATTCTCTTCTCCAAATCTGAGAACTTGAATAGCCCTGACCCAAATTCCTGGCTCTTTTAAGATCCTTAGCATCTGGCCCCTCTCTTGGTCTATTTCACCGAGTAGAAGGCTTCCTCTTGTCCCCTTTAAATGGAGTTTCCCTCCCCTCCACTCAATGAAAATGACCCCCAGGTATGTCTCTAACCTAATTTTTCTTCTGAGCTCAATTCTGGCTTTACCTTTTGCTTTCCTCCATCAAGTCTAACTCATTCATAAATAACCACTCTCTACCAGTGCAAGCCACCCTTTATCTCAAGTTTCACATCCAATCAAACCACAAAGCCCTACTGGTTCTATATCTAAAATAAATCCCTCATCTACTCACATCTCTCCATGTCCACCACCGTTGACACTGTCCAGGTCACTGTCACCCGCCAGATGCCGCAGTATCCTCACCTGTCTTGAGGTTTCACCTCCTGCTTTCCTACAGTCTGTGCTCCACGGACACCAGTTATCTTTTAAAATTAATTCACAGATATTTATTATCTGATCTATTTGCCATTGTATTCCTATTACCCTAAACTGGCCCAGAACTTAGAAGGTGCTCAATAAATAGAGCAATGACTGTTGGACACCCATATCTGCATTTCCCATCTGTGTCTAAATCTTAAGCCCAAAGGGAAAATATTTTCTCCCCCAAAGTTCCAATTCTTAAATATATCTATGTTCCAGTCACCTAGACATGAAACCTATGGAATCATGTTTCATTCCTCTCATATACATTCAATACATTATTAAATCACGAAAGATTTTTATGTCCACCATTTTTTTCCACATCTGTTTGCTTTCAATTACCATGGCTTCCACTTATTAACTGAGCCGTTACAGTAGTTTCCTAATGCATGCTTCTGTTTGTATTCTTATACACCAGTATTTCTAAACAGCAGCTGATTTATAAAAAATCACAAACTTCTCTGGCTTTTTTTTTCTTAAATGTAGAGTACCTCATCTTGGTATCCATGGCTCTCCAAATCCCGACCTTCACTCCTACTTCATTCCTACACCTGCCCCAAGCTCTAGTTAAACGGGACTATTCACTGTTTTCTGAACAGGCTTGACTATCTTTCATTCCCAGTGATTAGTGTCCAGCACATATTGGCTCAATTCTTGAATACTTGCTTGTTGAAATCCTCTCATCCTAAAAGGTTCACCTTAAGCACCACTTTCCTCATAAAGATTTTCGTAATTGCCCTTATCCAGATGTCTTTCTCCCTCCTTTTAGTTCTTACAGCACTTAAACCTTCCACTGCTGTGTGCCATGGTCATTTTAAATATCTCCTTTCCTCCAAGAGGTTGTAAGCTAGTCGTTTTCTTACTTTGCTTTTGTACCTGTTGTAGTATCTAGCAAAATGCCCTGCACACCAGTATATTCAGTACATATTTGTTGACTTCAACCTCTGTAATTCTAACTCTGGAATTTCTACTGTAATTCTCTATTAATCTTTTCCTTGTTGAAGAAAAACTTCCCATTAGGATTTACCAGATGGCAAATATTCAGGGCTGGTGGCTGGGGGAATGAGACACAGACCAACGTCTCACCCCAGACTTCTCACCAAAATGTCAGGCTGCCCTTGCTCTTATGGTCATTGGTTAAGAGCAAAAGTACATTGTCAGGGGTTATAAAATAATAAAAAATGGTTTATCTTTACAGCATATTCAGCCCACAAACTAGCGCACAGAGAGGACAGGACTGCAGAGGAGGTAACTGGGCCACAGCACCTGAGACCCCTCCATGAAGGCAGAGGTGTGCAGGCCCAGCCTGATTCCCAGGGAGTGCAGGGAAGGGAGGGGACATAACCATCCGCAGTGCCTAGGGTTCTGCTGGGCACTCACTGGGTAATATGCACTTACAGCTCAGATTCCAGAGAGAAAAAGGTTCCTGAGTTATGAGAAAAGTGAAAAAGAATATACATGCTGTGGGGGAAGTGGGGGGAGTGGCGGCGGAGTTAGTCCATCCTAAGCGCTCTGCCAGGCTCTCTGCACAGGGTGGAGGGAGCAGTCCTGGGTCTCACTGTGGATTCTGTGCAGGCTGGAGGAAAGGAGGGGTAAGCACAATCAACTCTGTGATCTGAGGGGAAAGGATGAATTTTCAAAGAAGCCACTGGGAACAGAACAGAGGATAGGCGCATCCCTGGATTCTTCTTTTCCCACCCTTCTCCATCCCTGCTGTCAGGACTGTCCACTACTTACTCGGGAGACCCAGGCTGATGCGCCTCTGCAACTTCAGACCGATCACTTAACACAAGTCTCAAAGGGGCCTCTTCATGTCTTCCCACATGACCCAAAGGACTCGCAGTCCAGGATACCAAAGAATAGTTTCATCAATAAATCAATTTATTTAAAAGAATATGTTACAATTAATTACACTAAGTGACATTACCAAACAATTTTAGAGTGGTTAACTCTAGAACAAGGAATGAAAGAAACACTGTTAGCCATTATGTGTATATTTTCTCTTCACATTTCTTAAATCACAAATAAAAAATACAAGATACTGCAGTGAAAATACAATCAGAGTTTCTCTCAAATAAATTAAAAGTGTGCATGGCCTGGGGAGAACTGAAGCCCAGCTCACTGGCTTAAAAGCAGGGGCATAATATAAAACTGGTGTCCAAGTTTAGCAGTTGGCCAAGGGCTCCCACCCCATACCACTCCCCTTGTCAATTCTGACCCTACCCAGAGCCCTAAGTTTCCCCCACAACCTAAATTATTGCTGAGGACTGAGCTGATGCTGTACCAGTATGAACGAGGCCTGGCGTGCCATGCTCAGGTTTCAGGGAGGGAAGGAAGGAGGTGGCACTGGAGGGTACGGAGCTGAGGAAGCAGACTCATCGCTTCCAGTATCTCTCTCTCAGTATTCAACCTCATCAGCCTCCCTTCAAGAGGAACTTAATGTGACACAATGAAGGTGGTGAAGGAACCTCTCATTGTGTTGGGGTTCAAAAGATCAAATGGTTTTGACTCCAGAAACAAACCAGTCAATTAGTATGATGGAGAGAAAGAAGGGCACAGTATTTCCTCCATCTGTGGAGACTTCACGTTAATTAGGATACAGTCCCTTTTAAGAAAATTCCTTCCTCAGAGCCAGGCCCATAGCTGGCAAATTCTGAGATGAAAGAGTGAAGTGTCACCTCCTGTCAATGCCCTGTTGTGCTGCTCCAGGCATTTGGTTTGGAGCTACAGAGGGGACAACCCAAAGCTACTGGCCTGGAATGGGTAACTAAAGGATGAAACTAGAGGGACCAGGCATGGAGATGCTGGTAAATTTATCCAAGTCCTCCCTGAGAGCTCTGTACAGGCCTGGGGCTGCCCTGAGCACACACACATCTGCACCTGTGCTGCGCATAGACCTAGGGAAAGAGGAGGGCAGGAGAATGGAGAACTTCTAGAATAAAAACATGAACAGGGAGCTCCAAGCATGGTCCAAGGGAAACTTTCTGCAGGGATGGGGTTCCCAAAGCCTACACTTTCTCCTGAACCCTACAAAGGCTTGAGCCTTTGCCCCAGAATACAGAAACTGAAAGTAGAGAAGACAATGGGAGATGAGGAAGACTCTACTGGTCTGCTGAGGTGGGGGGGGGGGGGGTTCCTCCCCTTTCCAAGAGACAAACTAAAAGACTGGGTAGAAGCCTCCCTGAACCTAGGATTCAGAAAAGTACGGATTAGAGGAAGGAAGTTTGGAGTTAGGGGAAAGGGAAAGTCACACCTAACACTGCTTCATGCAAAGAAGGGCTTGATGCTGCAGACTCCTCAGCCACGGTGGTCTCTGCCTCCATCAGAGGCCTGTGATGGGTGGAAGGGGAAAAGGAACTGACCTCTAGGGTCTCCCTTTTTCCCCGCTTCTTGCTGCAGTGGAGTGTTCTGTTAGTGGAATGGCCTCCAGGAGGAGCTACTCCTGAAGAGATTCTGCCATCAGGCCAACCAGCTACAGGCCCCCTCACCCATTCTCCACAAAGCCCCAAGTGGATGCCATGCCAGAAGGGAACCAGCAGCACCCACCGCTGTACCAGGGCTCCATATCCTTAGGGCGTCCCTCATACGTCTCAAATCTGGAGGCCAGCATGTGGCCCATCATCTGGACTCTGGGATTTATTCATTCCTCTCCCACTATGAGAGAGTAGGGGCGGATTGTTGCTATTTTTATAAGTTTGGACAAAGCTGGCACCAAAAGCCTCTTTAGCATCTTGGAACGGGAAATCAAAATATCTTCTTTCCAGGGTCCTTGGGCTCAGTATTAAATTTGTTTAAGCCAAAAAAAACGAAGGAGCCAATCTTAAGTCAAAGCCTTTGAATCATGGATCACTCACTCTCTGTAACTTTAAATAATAAGCATTCTTAATCTTTTGCATTCTTGATTCCACCTGGGTTTGAAGAAGGGGCGTACAGGATGTCCTGTTTGATCCTGCACTCCACTGGGATAAGCAGCTGCCAGGATAACAAAGTAAGAGAGAAAGAAAAATGGCCTCACAATGATCTGTAAATACAAGTTACAAAAAGAAACTGCAAACATCCCAACACTGCTCAGTTGGGGTGACCCCAACCAAGCATGACTGCTTTACCTGTCAAGGTAAAGTGAAGAATGCTACCCTAGGAAGGTTTCTGCTTGAAAGTTGGAGAAGGGTAAAAGAAAAGGAGGCTCAAAGATGTGTTTCTGTTACATCTGAGCCAGACTTAGCGCTTCCAATGCAGTGACTCTAGAGCCTCGGGGCTGAGAATGGGGTCCTACCCATCAGCCTGGCATCTGACCCTGGCTGGGATGGAGCTCTCAGGTCTCAACGGGGAAACTGCACGGTCAGAGGAGGAGCTGTTTAGGGGACCAAAAGGTCTTTCTTCAGTTTCCAATTTAAAAGTTGAGATCCAGCCCAACCCAAAGCATATTCCTATTGCTTCTTCCAGGATCCTCAGCTGGCTTAGTGGGGCTATGGTTTGGTTGACACAGACCACTGACCTATCCCAAGTTTCCCCAAGGCTTTAAAGATATTGTCACTGCTATTTAAGGAAGTCACAGAGAATGTAATAGCTATGGGTGGTTACTGATCAGGAGTGGAGTAGGGAAAAGCTTATGTACACAGGGCATTGCTGCCTTTCTCTCCCCTACATAAGTCCAACTTGTGGGCCTAAAGGTATCAATGTTGACTCTGATTCCTACCACTGTCTCTGTTCAGAAAAGGCAGGAAATACGTCATTACTACCATGAGGTGTTTCAGGTTCCTGAGGCCTCGTCCTCCTAAGCCCATCCTCGCTCCCATTCTGGGCCAGCTGAGAAAGCAGACAAGGGGCCCCAGGGAAGTAGGAAGGAGGTGTAGAATGTGGCTAGAAAGCCATGAGTTGAAGAGAGACAGATGGCCCAGGAAAATTGTCCTGGAATCCAGAGGTCACACCAAGTCTTCAGACTCTCCCTGCAGATCTTGCTGCCTTGCTGCCCTTTAGAAACACACCTTTTCCGCCCTCCCCCCGCCCCAATGGCACCCTCTTATAAGATAAAGAAACTATGCTCCTTGCTCCTCAGACTCTACAACAACCCAAAAGCAAGAATCTGTACTCAGTACAATAAAGGGAGACAAAAAATCCAAGCAGGTTGTAAACTTTTCGAGTCCTTCATGAGGAGAGGTATTTTCCCTATAAAATTTTTTTTTTCCTTTTTAAAGTTTGTTTCAAAATAAAGAGAGCAAGAGAGAGGTCATGAATCCTAGTGAAAGGTGTGTAAAAACACAAGCTAAAAAAGGTACAGCCATCAATATGAAATTTTAAAAGAAATATATATATATGTATATACGTGCAGCTAATTTGTGTATATATAATTTTTACATACATACATATATATGTCTGAACAGTGCAAATGGATGGAGTTCATAGTTCCAGTTTTAAAAATATAGTACAAGGAGAGTCTGTTGGTATGAGGCCCAGGGTGAAAGGACAAAGATACCTTTGGCAAGTTAGTTGGGCTTATTTCTTTTCCCATCTTACTCAGCTGAATCCTGTGCTGACCAATTCTCTTGTTTTCTACAGCTCAATTCCAGAGGCATGAAATTCAGAGGGGGTTATTAATAATATTTAGTTTAGGGCTTTTGAATATAATGCTTTTTTTTTCCTTTTTCTCTTCTTTTGTGTTAATGGTTACTCTGTCTGACATGGGAGATGAAAGGGCTAAGAGGATGAGGGTGGAGAGAAGGGGACGGATAAGGAAAGGCTAGGTGGCCACATCCCTCTGCTGTGACCTCACCATCTGGAAAATGTTCTGAAAGGAAAAAAAGAAGAGTTATTGGGAAGTCTGAGGTGTCTACATACCCTCCCATCCGGAGACAGCCCCTCAAACAGAAACTGAAAATGTACAACTGGATGACTAATTCTAATTGGCCCCTTCCCCTGATATAAATTCCCACCTAAACTTATAGCCTTTCAGAGCAGGGAGAGACCTTGGATATTAAATATCTGGTTTAGCTTCCCCATTCTGCAAATGAGAAAACTGAGATCAAGGGAGGGTGAGATGCCCAAAATCAGAGAGAGAAAAAGCCAGGATAGAACTCAGATCTGGCTGGCTGAGCCCAGGTTCTTGGCTTTACCTTCTGAACCTCTGAAATATTTTCTTCAAGAATAAGTAGCAAATTATTCAGAATCTTCCAAATTCTACTTTGGCGCTGGCACATATAGACAGCAGCAATGCAGTAGCAAAAATCTTCCAATCGCTACGCATTCTTGGTGAGCCTAGACAGACTATCATGAGCCACTCTGGCCAGAACGGCTCTAACTGAAGACCACTGCCCTTCCGGAGTAGGAGAGACTAGACGAAAAACAGGCGTGGGAGGGCCCATGAAATCCCGCAAGATGGAACAGTCTATACCCAATGTCCAGCCTCTAGACAGGGGAAGAAGCAGGACTCTTTCCGCACAGACTGCTCACCCTCCAGAGGCTGCCCTCTCTGGAGGAACGTCCTGTCCCAGGGATAACCTGTCCCTAACTAATTTCTTAGAAAGGCATATATGGAGATATAGGTCCCAGGTCCTTGAACACAAGACTATAAATGAGAAAGCCAATTCAAGAATTGGTAAGAATTACCTCTTTTCTCCACTTGAGCTCACAGAACACCCTCTCGAAGCATTCATGCATATAATTGAACTGGAAAAAAAAAGTAGCAATACACTTACTCACTTCAAGCCAGGCACCACGGGTGCAAACCCAAAAACTCCTGCCCCCAGCATGCCCCCTTCCAAACTTGCTAGGCCTAGAGAGAAACCCTGACAGGCGCTGTGCGACCAAAGCCACCCGCATGTTACTATTCTCCAGCTCCTTCTGGTGGCAACTGTGAGTCAGGCAAATGTGAAATTGCTAATCATAATGGGGCCTAAAGGAAAGACTGGATGAATCTGGGGCTCTAGGATTTACACAGGTTCAGATCTCAGACAGATCTGCTTCTGAATCTCTCCCCATCTGTACATCCAGATTAAGGAGAACTTTAAACCCAAGCTACTCTTCCCAAGTATGCACCCCCATCCACCACTCACATACGGTGTGAAGATTTTAACCCATCGTGGCTTCTTCTCTCCTCGTGCATATTCAAAGCAGAAGGCCATTCCTTCCTCATCGGTGTCCCATCGCTGCATCTCGTCCCACTCAAATGCTATTACCTGGTTCTGCACAACCAAGATCAAGGGTGTCAGGCTTTCGAGAAGGAGAGTCTGAGAGCTCTGGGGGGCTTAGATAAGGTCATTCTGCACCATTTTAGGGAAAGGACTGGGACAGGAGAATGGAAGTCAGTAGCGGAAGCCAATGGAGTTGAGGAACAGTATGGAGCCAGTGCCTAGTTAAGCACCCCAGTCAAAACACAGCTTTAATTTCTCCCCAAGAACTAAAGCACAGCAAGTGAGTGAGTGTCAAAGTGTCCCCAGTGCTCCGAGCCCTACACCCTGCCCTCCCCCAGCCCCAGGTTGAACTCTCACCTCGAGCTGTCCCTCCTCAGTGCAGGCGTGCAGCTTGAAGTGCGTGATGCTGATGGCTGTGATGACATGCCCCTTCCTCCTGGAGTCACAGGCACAGTGGGGGAAGATGATTTCATTGTAGCCTTCACAGGTTCTCAGCATGTTGAGATACTAGGGAAAAAAGGAAGGGAAGCATGTTACTATGGAACTAGACCACAGTGGAGAGCTGCCGAGATGGTGGAAGGAGAGAAGGAGCAAAAGGAATTTGCTCACTCAGCAACCTGAAGGCCTCGCCTTCGGTCTCAGACCTATCCCTAAGCTGGGACAAAGACTCTGACACATCCTTTATTCCACTTCCAACTTCCACTTTCCTACTTCTAGACACCCCCTTCCTTTCCTTACTTACAACAAATAAACAAAGGAAGCCAGAAGGAACTCAGATTTCCATTTAGTCTGGCTCTCTACTTTCACCGTACCTAAAAGATGGGGGTCTAATTTATCCTTATAATTAAGGAAAGGGAATTAATGTTTCTCCCTGTCTCTCCTCTAATCAAAAGTTACAATAACCTCAGTGATCATGATTAAGCTTCCCCAAATCATAGATTCATAAAACGTTAAAACTCACAGAGATCCTATAAGCTAGTCATCTTACAGAAATCCAAGTGGTTGTAAGATTTGCCTGAGGTCGGTGGCAATAAGTGGCACAACCAGGTGAGGAACCAGGTTTAATGTCCAGGCCAGAGCTCCTTTCGCTACCACCAACTAGCCCCCAAAGCGGCACCATTGTCCCCAGGTACCACTGCAGCCCCCTCGCCCCTCCCAGTATATGTCTCTTTAAAAGCATCTGGACCAAAACTAAGAGGTATAGATGGCTCTCCGGGCATAGTGTTATAGGACTACTCTACGGGTGCCTCCCGTGGTGACTCAGAGCTGTAATTACCCCAGAAAAACATGTTCTTAAACTTAATCTATGCTTGTGGATGCAAATCCATTGTAAGTGGGGCCTTTTGATGAGGTTACTTGAGCTAAGGTATGGCCCAGAATGGATCTTAATCCTATAACTCGAGTCCTTTATAAGCAGAATGAAACCCAGACAGACAAAAAGCCACAGAAGGAAAAAGCTGAAATTCAACAAAACCCATAAAAGAGCAGAGCGGCCAGGAGAGACTGCCACGTGCACTGCCATGTAAAGAGGAGCCATGGACCAAGGGCACTAGCAGCCAGGCCCAGGATGCCACAGCTGTCAGGGAGAAAACCTGGCTTTGATGATGCCTGGGGGTGGTTTTTTTCCTGGCCTCAAAACTGTGAATCACTAAATTCCCACTGTGTAAACCATCCTCTGGCATGTTATTTGCTAGAGAAGCCCAGGAAACTAAAACACCTCTGAGCTACTAAATTTAACTCAGTTCTTTGTCCCTTCCCCTCTACAGTTAAGAAGTTCTCTCTTTTATCCAGTTCACTATTTTGAATTAAGAGGGGAGAGAGTCAAAGAAGAGGAGTGAAAAGGAGATTAGAAGAGAAACAAGGAAAGGAAGATAAAAGGAAAAAATTAAGAAATTGCCTGGGACACAAGCAAAGAGCCTTGAGCCTCCCCATTCCCAACTGCATGTCACACAAGAGGAGAAGAACACTCTGGTGATCTGTGCAAAGTGCTAGAGAGAAGACAAAGGCATAACACCATAGCTGATTTCAACTAGACGGGCAGGGATATTAGAATGCACTGAGGAGTTACCTCCTGTCTTACCAAGAGAGAAGAAAAGAAGGGACAAGGGCACACGTGAAAAAAAAACAAACACAAGGCAACTGATGGCTCCGGTAGCAATAAGTGGCACCTAAACTAATGCTACTGCTGCTTGAAAAAACAGAAGGGCTGGGGGGGGTGGGGGGCAGAAAAAAAAAGTCACATCACGTGATCCATTCCCCACTGTGTATTTCTGTTAAAGTAAATTAACCAAAAGCGCTGTGAAGATACAAAATTATAAATGGGCAGCAAGAACACAGGGGCTGGGTCAGTTTAGAAAGGGGCTCCAAGTGCCATAATACTTCATTCAAATCATTTTTCTCCCCTCATATCTCCCTTTTTCCATCATCCTATGTCACCCTCCTTTTAGTTCAATCTTCTTAAATCAGTGGTAAATGAGGATACTGTTTAATCCTGTAACTGACACTCTGAACAAAACAGAAACCCCGGACTACAAAACACTGGTAAATACGACAGGGAATGGGTGGTGCAGAAGCGGAGGGAACGCCTCTGGGTTGTAGCGAGCAGCAAAGATTGGTACAGGACACAGTACCCAAAGCAGGGTTTAGGAGCTTGGGCCCAGCTGCCCTGGGCTGCCTCCTGGCCCCTCACTTCCTAACTGGGTCATCTAGGACACAGTTGCTTGAACTCAGAAAATTACCTAATCTTAGGAGCATTAGTTTCCTCTTCTACAAAACAGAAAATAACAGCACCTCCCTCATATAGTTATTTGTGAACTTTAAGTAAAATATTTAGCATATTACTTAGTGCATAATTAGGAAGTCAATAAATGACAGCTTAAAAAATAATTTTAAAAGCCCCATTATCAAAGTATCAGTGGCAGAGAGAGTTCACACAGAGTTGAGAGGCTACTCTGGAGGTTGCTCTTATGCAAGCTTCAGTTAGATCTGACTACCTATCATAACCTGCCAACCCCTAACCAGGACCATTCCAGCCAATCCTAAAGAACACCTAGGGCAATATATAAGATTCCACAAGAGTTCCACGCACTAGAGTAACTTTCCAGAAACCTACAACCTCCAGATGGGTCTCTGTTCCAGATAAGTCCTGAAACCTACAGGGCCCAGCCTCTCCAGAACATCAGCTAGTTCCGTCTCCCTACCCCATATTAGTGACAGACCCTTCCAATAGCAAAAATTTAGAATCACCATAGCCCAAACAACTCCAATGAGAGGTATGGAAAGATCAAAAGTGATGGTGGAGTTATACAGAGAAGGTAGGATTTAACAAATGAATATGAATGCTGAATCATTAATATCTCTTTTAGTCTCCAGTATTTTAGAGCAGCTAGAAGCAAAAACCTAAAATTGTGAAATTGTAACCCATGTCAAGCTCTGAAATATGTTCTACAACTAATTGTTGTGCAGTGGTTTGAAATTTATTGCTTTTTTTGTGTATATGTTATCGTTTACAAAAAAAAAAAAGAAGGAAAAAAAAGTCAACTGTGATGATAAAAAAATATTTGAGCCCTCTAGCCTCCTGTATTCTGGAGCAGCCAGAAGGAAAAATCTGAGAGGACAGTATGGTAGCCCATGACAAACTCTGGGATCTGTCCTGTAACTATTTGTTGAAGAGTGCTTTGAAAACTATTGCTTTTTTATTTCTTTGCTTTGTGTATATGTTATACTGTATAATAAAAAAGCTAAAAAAAAAAGAAACCCAACCAAAAAAGCACCATCACCCCCAGCCTGCTCACAAAGGGGACTAAGACGCCTCAGGGCTTGGGGTTCAGGGCCCCACCACAGCTGGGAAAAGGCAACAGGAACTAACAACTTCCCAGTGGCCCACACTAGGCCAGAGAATATAGCATGGGACATTTAAAACATGCCCAGTATTCAGCAAGGCAGGTAAATACAGAAATACAACGGTTATTAAAGCGCAGACTCAGCACTTAATAACAGCAGAAAGCTAAGGGTAGTGGGGCAAGGTCCATTCTGCAGCATGCTCTGCTCCCCAACAGCCTGCCCAGGGTCCCACCAGGTCTAACTGAAATAAGGGCTAGAAAACATGTTGGAAGCCAACTTTCCCAAACACCCAGAGTAGCGATTCTGATGAAAGTTTCAAAAATCACCACAGTGCTTTTTTTTTTTTTAACGATAGACTGTTTTTTCTTTTTTGTGAAAAATAACATACATACACAAAAGTAATAAATTTCAAAGCACAGTACAACAATCAGTTGTAGAACAGATTTCAGAGTTTGGTATGGGTTACAATTCCACAGTTACAGGTTTTTACCTTCTAGCTGCTCTAAGAAACTAGAGACTAAAAGAAATATCAGTTTAATGATTCTGCACTCATATTCGTGTGTTAAACCTGATGTTCTCTGTATAACTCCACCATGAGAGTGCTTTTTAAAATTTAGAATTCCTAGGTCCTACCCCCAGAGATTGATGCTTAATAAATATGGGGTAGGGTCCAGAAAACAGCATTTTCTTTTAATTTTTTTTTTTTTACAATATGAACATTCTTTTTTTCATCACATAGTTGTATATTCATCATCATGATCATTTCTTAGAACATTTTCATCAATTCAGAAAAAGAAATAAAAAGAAAACAGAAAAAAAAAATTCTTACATACCATACCCCTTACCCCTCCCTTTCACTGATCACTAGCATTTCAATCTACTAAATTTATTTTGACATTTGTTCCCCCTCCTATTTATTTATTTTTCATCCGTATGTTTTACTCAACTGTCCATAAGGTAGATAAAGGAAGCATCAGACACAAGGTTTTCACAATCACACAGTCACACTGTGAAAGCTGTATCATTATACAATCAATGAGATAAGAAACATCTTCAAGAAACATGGCTACTGGAACACAGCTCTACATTTTCACGCAGTTCCCTACAGCCTCTCTGTCACATCTTAACTAAAAAGGTGATATCTATTTAATACATAAGAATAACCTCCAGGATAACCTCTCCACTCTGTTTGGAATCTCTTAGCCACTGACACTTTGCCTCATTTCACTCTTCCCCCTTTTGGTCAAGAATGTTTTCTCAATCCCTTGATGCCGAGTCCCAGCTCATTCTAGGGTTTTTCTCAATCCCTTGATGCTGAGTCTCAGCTCATTCTAGGATTTCTGTCCCACGTTGCCAGGAAGGTCCACACCCCTGGGAGTCATGTCCCATGTAGACAGGGGGAGGGTGGTGAGTTTGCTTGTCGTGTTGACTGACAGAGAGAGAGGCCACATCTGAGCAACAAAACAAATTCTCTTGGGGGTGACTCTTAAGCCTATTTTTTTTTTTAAACTTTTTTATTAATTAAAAAACTTAACAAAAGAACATTAATATATCATTCCATTCTACATATACAATCAGTAATTCTTAAGCCTAATTTTAGGTAGGCTTAGCCTATCCTTTGCGGGGTTAAGTTTCATACGAACAAATACCAAGACTGGGGGCTCAGCCTATTGCTTTGGTTGTCCCCACTGCTTGTGAGAATATCAGGAATTCT
>PVIY010045549.1:0-19008 GCA_004026745.1 Myrmecophaga tridactyla | reverse complement strand
ACAAGTGTAGATTTGTATAATCATCACAATCGAGACACAGAATTATTCTGTGGCTGCAGCAATCTCCGTCGCGCTACCCTTTTATCAGCACGCCCATCCCCTCCCCCACCATCCCTAACCCTTGACAACCACTTGTCATTTCTCCATTTCTATAATTTTGCCATTTTGAGAATGTTATGTAAATGGAATCACACAGCATGCGACCTTTGGAGACTGGCTTTTTTCATTCAGCTTAGTGTCTTTGAGGTTCATTCTGGTTTTGCATGTTTAATTATTTACCCATTGAAAGACATTTTGGTTTTTTCCAGTTTGGGGCTATTATAAATAAAGCTTGCTATGAGCACTCATTTGTAGCTCTTTGTATGGACCTAAGTTTTCATTTCTCAAGAATAAATGCTCAGGAGTGTGGCTGCTGGGTTGCACCGTAAGTGGTATGTTTAGTTTTTTTAAGAAACTACCGAACTATTTTCAGAGTAGCTATATCACTTTATGCCCCCATCAGCAATATATGAGCAATCCAGTTTCTCGGCATCCTTGCTAGCATCTGGTATTGTCATTAGTTTCTACTCTAGTTGTCCTATTAGGTGTGTAATGATGGCTTACCGTGGTCTGAATTTGAATTTCCCTAATGCTAAAAGATATGGAACATCTTTTCCAGTGCTTGTCATCTTTATATCCTCTGCAGTGAAATGCCTCTTCATGTCTCTTGCCCATTTTCTAACTGGATTATTTTTATACTATTGATTTTTAATTTTATTTAAAAAAATATTTTTATTGAGAAATCTTTATACACATAAAGTCCCTGCATGGTATCCATGCAGTGGTTCACAATATTATCACATAATTGTGTATTCATCACTGTAATTATTTTTAGAACATTTGCCTCACTCCAGAAAAAGAAATAAAAAGAAAAAAGGAAAAATGCAAACATATCACACCCCATACCCCTACCTCTCACTGACTACTAATGTTTCCATCTACCCAATTTATTCTACCCCTTATCCCCCTATTATTTATTTATTTTTTATCCATATTTCTTTACTCATCTGTCCATACCATGGATAAAAGGAACATCAGACACAAGGCTTTCACAATCACATAGTCACACAGTAAAAGCTATATCGTTATATAATTGTCTTGGAGAATCAAGGCTACTGGAACACAGCTCAATAGTTTCAGGTACTTCCCCTCCAGCCACTCCAATACACCATAAACTAAAAAAAAAGAAAAAACTAAAAAAATCTTATAATGCATAAGAATAACCTCCAGGATAATCTCTCGACTCTGTTTGAAATCTCTCAGCCTGAGACTTTATTTTGTCTCATTTCTCTCTTCTCCCTTTTGGTCAAGAAGGCTTTCTCAGTCCCATGAGGTTGGGTCCCAGCTCATCCTGGGAGTTCTGTCCCACCTTGCTAGGGAGATTTACACCCCTGGGAGTCATGTCCCATGTAGTGGGGAGGGCAGTGAGTTCAACTACCAAGTTGCCTTAGAGAAAGAGGCCACATCTGAGCAACGAAAGAGGTTCTCTGGGGGTGACTCAGGCTTAATTATAAGTAGGCTTAGCTTATTCTTTGCAGGAATAAGCTAAGTTTCAAAGGGGTGAACCCCAAGATCAAGGTTTCAGCCTATTGATTTGGTTGTCCCCAACCAAATTGCAAGAATATCAGGAATTCCCCAAATGGGGAAGTTGAATATTTTCTCCTTTGTGTTGTGTATAAACACTTCAGTTTGCCCTTCCATTCCTAAGTCCTTGCAACCTTAGGCCACCTCCAACCATTGTAAACCAGGAACACTGTGCCCATAGACCCCAGGGTGCAAATGTCCATTAGTGTTCCCATTCTCAGTTTCTCCAGGTATACACTGAGCAATGGGGTTGCAGGATCATATGGCAACCACACCCCTAGCCTCCTGTGGAACCACCACACTGCCCTCCAAAGGGCTGCACCTCTCAGTTTCCCTACTGACAGTGATAGGTACATCTCTTTCTCCACATTTTCTCTAGCATTTGTTCTCACTGTTCATTTTTAACCAATTTTATTTGCACATCATACAATCCAACCTAAATAGACATGCCTTCATTACCCCAATCTATATGAAGACATTTCCTTTTCATCTGGATAGAATCCATACCCCTCCCCCATGCCCCTGCCTGTTGACATTTAGTTTTGGCATAATGCCTTTGTTTCATTCCATGGAAGCATATTACAATGCTACTGTTGACTTAAGACCCTAGCTTGCATTGATTGTACTTTTTCCTGTATACCATCCATGTTCAGCACCTTGCAATGTTGACATTCATTTGTTCTCCGTGCAAAATCGTTGTATATTTTACATTTAATCACCATCATTGTCCACTCTGGGCATTCCTAAGTTACACTGTATCAGTCTTTATCCTCTATCTTTCCTTTAGGTTTCATATGTGCCCCCAGCAATTCTTCCTCAACCATACCCACATTCGACTTCATTCAGTACTTATATTATTGTGCTACAATCAGGTAGTATTGTGCTGTTTCTGAATTTTTACAATGAGTCCTGTTGCATGATCTGTATTCCTTCAGCACCAAATGCCCAATGGCGACCCTCTCACTATCTCCTCATAACCTGTGTCCCTAACTTTAGTTCTCAAAGTTCACTCATTAATATTAGCTCATATTATTGAGACCTTTTGTTTCTGGCTAATTTCATTCAGCATAATATCCTGAAGTTTCATCCACATTGTTACATGCTTCATGACTTTTTTCTGTCTTACAGCTGTGTAATATTCCATCGTAGGTACCACAGTTTATTTAGCCACTCATCTGTTGATGGACATTTCAGCTGTTTCCATCTATTGGCAATCATAAATAGTGCTGCTGTAAACTTCGGTGTGCAAATGTCTATTTGTGTCCTTGCCTTCAGTTCCTCTCGATATATACCTCATGCTGGGGTTGCTGGATCATACAGCAATTCTATACTGAACTTCCTGAGGAGCCACCAAACTCTATTCCAGAGCGGTTGTACCATTTGACCTTCCATCAACAGTGGATAAATGTGCCTCTTTCTCCACATCCTCTCCAGCACTTGTCATTTTCTGGTTTTTTGATAATGGCCACGTTAGTGGGTGTGAGATGCTATCTCATTGTGGTTTTGACTTGCATCATATCTTTGACTTTTGAGGGTTCTTTATATATTCTAGGTATGAGTACCTTTGTCAGATGCGGGATTTGAAAATTTTTCTTCCAGTCTGTCGTTTGTTTTTTCATCCTCTTAAGAGGGCCTTTCACAGAACAGAAGCTTTTAATATCAATGAAATCTAGTTTATCGATTTTTTTCTTTTATGGATCATGCTTTCATTGTCATGTCTTAGAACTCTTCATCAAGCCCTAGATCCTGAGGACTTTCTCCTATGTTTCCTTCCAAAAGTTTCATACTTAACAGATTTTTTTCAAAGGGCATTTTCCCCAAAATATAAAATCAGTACATGCCTATTGTAACCATTCACAATATACAGAGGAGCTCAATGGGGAAAATTAAAATCGTTTGTAATACCAACATCCAGAAATATGTTTTTGTATTAGGTGCCAGTGTTTGAAACTGTAATAAAAATGTCACCACTTTTAGAATGGGAAAACAGAACCCTCAATCGGTAAATTGCACTGCTTAGTACCCCCAGGGGGCGCTGGGGAGAGGTGCCGGGAGTAATGCTGAGCTCAGCCGGGGGAGGTGCCATTCAGAAAAGATCTAGAACTACTGACCCAAACAGTGAAACTCATGTTTATGAACCACAGCTGTTAGTCACAGGCTGTAACTGGCCCAGGAGATAAAGAAGCTATTGAAGACAGCAGGTTGCTACAGCTGAAAAGAAACAGAAGAGAGAGTCTTTTTGGAAACCATGGGATTGTAACTAGGGAATGTCAGGTTTGAAGGTGGAAAGGATCTTCTTTTTCTTTTAATTAGAGAAGTTGTAGAGTTACAGAAAATTGCCAAAACTAGAGGGTTTCCCTCTAGCCCCCACTCACACGCACAGTTCTCCCTATTATTCACACTTTGCATTGGTGCGGTACCTTTGTTACAATTGATGAAAGAATTATATCATGATTTTATAATTGCACTATTAATTAGAGTCCATAGTTTACATTAAGATTCACTATTTGTATTGCACAATCCTATGATTTTTTTAGTTTAATCTAGTAACATATAAACTACCTAAAATCTCTCCCTTTTAACCACATTCAAATATAGAATTCAGTGTAACTATATTCAAATGCTGTGCCACCATCACCACCACACATTATCAAAACTTTTCTGTCACCCTAAATCGGTGGAGAGGTACCTGCCAGGCATTAACCCCCATTCCCTACTCAATCTCCGCCCTGTGTCTGACTGTGAATTTGCCTTGTGCCGTCTCTGGCTTGGAGATGAGCAGCCTGACCTGGTATGGCGATGGCCAAGCCTAGGCTTCTGTTCCGTTTTGTTTGGAGGGTAATTGGTTGAGGTTCCTGATTTCAAGCCCTGGCATACGGGGGCGTCTGGTAGCCAAAATCCTCCCAGCCTACCCGATTCTAACCCCTGGGTGCCTGGAGCTCTGCTCTTGCAGTCCCCCAATCCCTCACCTGCCTGCTTGTCACCCACACTGCGCAGTGGTGAGGAGAGCAGTGGACTCCAGCCTCACCCCACCCCCACTTTACACAATAGACAGCTAGTCTTGATATGAATCATTAGATACTTTTGGAGGCATCTCTCCCCTTGCTCCCATCCTTCTGAGAAGCTGATACCTTTGTGAAATGTGCTATTGAAATTCTTTTATGAACCCTGAATTTGATTTGGTTATTCGTATTTTTTTAAATTTTTTTGTATGTTGTATGGTGGGGTCACATTTCATTATTTTTCCACATGAGTATCCCATTATTGCAGCACCATTTTTTGAATTTTTGTTTGCTTTGCTTTTTGGGAAGTGCACAAACCAGGAATCGAACCCAAGCCTCCCACATGGCAAGCGAGAATTCTACCACTGAACTACTCTTGCATCCCCTATTTATCATACTTTCACACAGTGGAACATTGCTTCAATTACTTGACTACATACTTGCAAAGAAAATTTTATTTTGTGATGAGCAAGAATCAGTTTTAGTTGTTGAATATTGAGGAATCGGGTAAAACCCTTGGAGGGTGACAAACACGTAAAGTTTCATAAAAATTTAGATTAAAAGTTAATTATACGGTGAGACTTACAATCTACCCCTCCCCCAAAAAGGAACTGGTTAGGGGCTAGGACAAGCCCTTACATCGATGGGTAATGGGTGTGCGGGGTGGTTGTGTGTGAGGCCATTGCGTGGGAGGGCGGCTGGACCCCAGCAGTGGATGCTGCCCCGCAGACAGCTGAAGATGGCAGTGAGCGTACGCTCAATATCAGTGACCAGTGATAAGCTAAGTCGATATGACATGTCGCGTGGATCCATTAGGCTCCGCAGTTAAATTTGGCAAAGACTGAACAGTGGTCCTCGGGGTGGCCTGTTGTCAGTTTATGGGCATGCTGTTCCCTGGCTCCATTGCCCTGAAGAAAGTGAACTTCCAAGCTCCGTTAGATCATGAATACATCCAAGACTTCAAAATACCACAAGTGGGTTTTAAGAGAATAGGTGCTGGCAAAATAATTCCTGTGAACAAAGCAGGGAAAAGGATGTTTCAGGACAATCTTGAATTGGTTCAGTGGGTAAAGGAGTTTTTTGATGCAAACCATAGTGGAAAAGACTATGCTCCTGGAGCTGCTAGATGAGGTCAAGAAGGAGAGTGGCTCCCTGCCTTGCTGCTCCAGCTCTGAATATAAACCAGAGACCTCTTAGCTCTAGCAGGGCAGCTCTGCAGAGGCCCATTTCAACACAAAGCACTACTGCAGCTCCAGAGGCTGGCCCAGGGCTGGCGGGAAAGGATCTTGGTGTGGGCATTGGGGATGACAGAGCAGCAGGTCCACATATTGAAACTTACCTTCCAAGTCTTGGAGGAGAGTTTTCTCCTTTGGAAAACTAAGGAACATTGAAAAGTTCAGGAGAAGCAGGGGAAAGAAGACCCTGTGTGCAGAGAACTGTGGCCATTCTCTATGCCCCAGAAGAAGGTTTTGTGACACCCGATGAATGGGGCCCACCGGAGGACGAGGAAGATATTAAGAACCTGAACCAGCACCGCAACATCTGAATTCTTCACTCCAAATCATGTGCTTCACTGCAAAATATTCCCTTTTATTGTTCTTAGAGGACTCACTGGCTCTTTTCATAAGCAAAAAGGATGTTTTCTTAAAAAGTGCACCTTGCAGAAGTTTCATTCCTTTTCCAGTAAGTGGGAGGCAGGAGCTTTTACCTTGTAGCAGAGACTATTAATGTCTGGTTGGCTCGCCTGGGGAACTGGAGGCTACCCTGGGAGAAAGTGTTTTTATGTAACACGCTGAAGTGGAGACCTCAAACAAGAAATGGAAAGACTGAATTGAATTTTAAGCTAATGTAAAATCTTAGCAAAGAACATTTTACTAAATAAATGCTTGACAAGTACTTAAAATATGCTTCCATATTTCCAAATATAATAGGTAATATGATGGGCGGGCCATGGTGGCTCAGCAGGCAGAGTTCTCACCTGCCATGCCAGAGACCCGGCTTCAATTCCAGGTGCCTGCCCATGCAAAAACAAAGAATAATATGACAGATTTTATGTGTTTGCCATTGTGTTTGGGAAGGAAGGGCCATAACTGGGAGCCTTTGGAACCTGCTCTTCACAAGCTTTGTGGGCCTGCTTGCGTCCTAGATATTGACCCAAAAGGCAGGTTGCCCTGTAAAGCCATTTGGTGTCACTGACCAGTTGCATCCCTGCTCGAAAGCAGAGGCCTTGTTGCCTGGATGACTACAGGGTGTGTTTCAGCCCTGAGATATCTGAGTTAAACAGCTTGATTTTCATTGAGCATTTCCTGATCATTTTTCCAATTAACTCCTGGATTTCTGTGGAGTGTGTTTTTTTGGGAAATGAGGTATGTCCAGTTTTTTTAATCTAGCAACACTTTTGGGCACTTGCCCCACATTTCTGGGATTTGAAAAGGGGTTGTGCTCCATTTTACAGTCTTTTAAGTTTATATTTAACATGTTTCTCCTCTCTGCTCCCTTTGCCCACTGGGGACTCCTCTTTGGTTCCTTAGAGTTTACTGCTTAGAGTGGAAATACCATAGGCCGGTGCTCATGCTGCAAGTTCTGGCAAAGAGAGTGACCATTGAAGGTCATTGCCACCTTGCATTTGCAAGGCTTTTCGGTACCTGCTGGCAACAGCTCTTCACTGCTATTGGAGTACTCTGCCAGTGCACTGATCTCTTTGAAGATAAATTTGTTACTGTACTGCTAAATATTCATTTTCGTTTGCAAAAAATACGGTACTCTGACTGATTTAATTATTAAGACTTAAAATATACCATTCCTTAACTCTCCCTTATTTGCCTTTTGCCTACAGCATATTCAGTCCTTTGACAGAATTCTGCAAAATGTGTCACCCATTTACTGAGATTGATCAGCCCCTGATGTATTTGTATTGATTTGTTTCTAGCGGTAGCTTGTCCTAAAATGTGTGTAGAAAGCAGGTATTTTATGATAAAATTGTTGGATAGTGCATGCTCTGTGTGGAATGTAGAAGAAAACCCAGATTCTGTGATTAACAATGCCCCCAAAATGCAAATAATTAGCCACTGTTCAAATGAGAGTGGTGTTATTTCTCTTTTGTGGACTTTTAGACTTCTGTTGCCCTAAAATTCCATTATATTGGGAACCCATTTTCCACTTGGTCTTTCTTGAAAAAGTTTTTTCCTACTTCAAACAGTTTCTAAATAAAAATCTGTATTAAAAAAAGTAACTGGTTAACTCAGATTATGATACACCCATATAAAATGTCTGCATTTATTGCCATAGAAACGTGCCTGACATATACTGAGATTCAAGTACAGGCTGTAAATTAACATGTAGAATTTGATCCTATTTTTAGAAAGACATTAGGAAAGAAATGTGCTAAAATATCATTAGTGATAATCTCTGAGTGATTAAATTATGGTGAATTTCATTTTTGTTTTTATTCTTTCCTGAGTTTTCAGAATTGAATTGCATTAGATTCTAACAATCTAATTTTTTTATGAATTGAAAAAAAAGCAAGCAAGCTATTCCCAGTAGTGGTCATGGGATGGCATGTTAAACAATCCCTTCCCACACAGCTGGGTGTCACAGAGACACCACGGGTAAAAGTTCCTTCTATAAAAACCTGATGGCAAAACATTTATTTCGGGCCCTGACATACCATCCAAAAAGACACAAATTAGAGGGAGCATTTTCTCCAATGTTTCTCCAAATGTTTATAAATTTTTTTTTACTAGTTTTATAATATGTTATAAAAAACTCAAAGTTAAAAAAAAAAGCTCAAAGTTGAAACCATTCCAAGGAGACAGGGAGTATATGGTGAAAAATGGAAGTTCCCTGTGAATCCTTGTGAATTCCTAGAACTCCTCTTACAGATAACTACTGTTAACACAATTATATTTAAAGCTGAAATTGAATGGGGAGAACATGTGCTATGCGGTATACTTCACCGTATACTGTGAAGAGGCATTGAACAGCCTTGCAGGGAAAGTGAATGAAATTTACCAGCCTACTGCTGGCCACTCCCGTAACCTGCTCCTATAACATCCCTCAAAATCACAGCACCTTTCAAATAAGTGAGATCACACTCTGAACAGGGGTTCCTGCAGACACGGACACTCGGCAGGCATGCAGATCAGCGTGGGCTCTTAAACACAGATGAGTAAATCAGGTTTGAATTTCAACACACATCGATAGGCAGCTCCTTTCAAGTGTATTATTGTAGACGCTGCCCCTGGGTGTGAGGAAGGCTCCTCCGTCTCTCACTCGCACACCCCTGCCTCCATGTGCTTTTTAAATACATGACCCCTACCACCCCCCACACCTCAGCTTACATGACACTTGCTCAGAGAAGTGGTAAACTGGCTAAATTGGTTTAGACTCCTCCTTTATTCTCTCTCACCATCCTCTGAGCATATCCTTGGGTGCGCTTATTACAATTTGTTATTTTTAATTTAACTTATTTACATCTGGCCCCTCCTTATCCTCTCCCCTCAGATTAGAAATGTCACAATGGCAGGGAACATCTGTGTTTTTTAAAAAAAATAACCCACTGTTTAAACCAGCTTTTAGCCCATAATAGGCATTTAATGAGTATATGTTGAAAGAATGATAGTGTTAATAAGATAGAAAATTTTACAAGCCTATCTTGGGGAAGAAACTGATTTCATGAATGTTTTATATAATGACTGACCCTTGAATGGTTAAGTTTGTGCATTCCTTCATTCATTCTTTCATTCAGTCAATCAACAAACATCTGTTCAGTGCCTCTGGTGTACCAGACCCTGTGCTAGGTGCTGGGGATAGAGGTGGCCTCATGGGGTGCTCAGTGTAGCAGGAAAGACGAACAAGAACTGGTAACTATGATTTAGGGAGAGGCAAGCTATGATATGGATGGTATATGGTCTTAGTGAAACACCACATGAGTGATGAGCTTGATGAGAACTACAGCCTATTATTGACCCACGAAGTCACCCATCCATTCAAACCCTTTGGGCTGTCATAGTATATATGTAAGTGTATAGCAAAGACGAGAATCAAATTTTTAAACAGAGGATTAATAGTATCAGAGAGTGACGCCATAGCAACAATGCAAAAGAAACGCAAGCAATACTTTCTGAAGCTATCTCTACAAAGAGGGGTTTTATAAAGTCTCTCCCCCTCCTTTCTTCCCTCCTTCCCTCCTTCCTTCTCTCCTCTCTCTCTCACAGCTCAGACACAAGACACGGAGAAGCAAATGTTTTCTGACTCGATGACGTCAGTGGATTAGCACTCCTTTGAAAGTGATATTGTTACAGGCATAACGTGTTTCTGTGTGACACAGGCGTATTTGTGTATAACACGGACGTGTCTGTGCGGGGAACATTAGCATCCTGGTGTTGTCATTTCATAAGGTAGGAAGTTCAGCCTAGAACTACAGATCTCCAAAGTCCTGGGAATCTTGGTACGGGGGAAGGAGGGAACTGGAGAGAAGAGGGGAGATCTCTTTAAGGGCTGTTTCTCCTTTTTTCTAACTCTCCTGGGCTTAACTCCTACTCTCCGAGAAGCAATCCCTTCCAACACAGCTGGGATAGTTGTCAGGCAGAAATACCCTTGTTGGGGACAGCAGTAATCAAAAAAAGGGTCAGACAATTAGAAGATGATGGTAAATCACAGAGACACCATGGGTAAAAGTTCCTTCTATAAAAATCTGATGGCAAAACATTTATTTCGGGCCCTGACATACCCTCCCAAAAGACACAAATTAGAGGGAGCATTTTCTCCAAGATTTTCTTAAATGTTAAAACTTACATAAATTGATGTCTTAATGTAGTAACTTAAAACTCTTTATTGCTCTTCGCAAACTATGAAAATAACCAATGTCTGACTGTAACAAAACCAGACAATACAAAAGTCTATAAAGTAAAAAGTTATAGTCTAGGCATTTGACCACCCCCTCCCAAGAGCGTCACTGTCCAACAGAAATACAATGTAAGCAACATATGTAATTGTAAATTTTCTAGGAGCCACGTTTTAAAAAAAAAGTACAAACAGGACCCCATCCTGGTCAAGATGGTGGAGTGAGATGCTTCAGGGCTCTGTCAGGCCCCTGTCCCGTAGAAACTTTCAACAACCAGGAAGAACTGGCAGAAACATCTTTCTCAAAACTCTGAAAACAAAGGATTGCAGTAACAGGGAGAGTGCTGAGTCAAAAAAAAAAAAGGCCACTTAAAAGCAGTAGGAGCGGTGCACGGATGCTTCAGTGGTAGAATGCCTGTCTTCCATGCAGGAGACCTGGGTTGGATTCCCAGACTGTGCACCAAAAAAAAGAAAGAAGGAAAAGAAAAGAAGCAGTCAGATCTCAAGAAGCCCTGGCTGGCCTCTTCCCCACCTCTGCAGGGCCCCAGCGGAGCCAGCCCGCACTCCCAGCACGGATCCCTGGTCCCACTTCCAGAGCACAGAGTAACCTTCTTACATATGCTGGCCGCATGTATGCCTGCCCCAGTGTATCTGGTGATGGCTGAGGGACTTGCTGTCCCAGATCTTAGCCTGTTCCAACCCAACCCAATCCCCAAACCAAAGAAATTGCCAGGCAGAATACTACCCATGAGTTTTAATTTGGGGCTTACTAAAAGGAGGAACATCTTCCCAATGGCAGCCAGTTGGGGCATAAAGGTCAGCAATCCATGCCAAAACCAGGGTGGCTGCAGTGGCTCAGCAGGCAGAGCTCCGACCTGCCGTGCTGGAGGTCTGGAGTTCGATCCCTGGTGCCTCCTGCCCATATGCAAATTAAAAGAAAAAAAAAGTAAAAAAAAAAAAAAATCCATGCCAAAACCAAAAAAGGGAAGGGGTGTGCCAAGAGGGCATCCCTGGTCATATAGGTAGCTGTGTGCAGTGACTTGCTTGCAACACAGAGGTGGGGGAGGCCACGCCCGGGCTCCCTACACTCACTGAGCTCTATAGGGGACAGGGGGAGAGCAGTCAGGCCATGCTGCCTGGCAAGGATTGCTGGCTGTAGGGCACATTCCCCAGAACGTGAGGAAATTGTTTCCTAGTGTAAGTGCAAAAGAAAAAAACACCTCAGAAGTCTAACTTCCAGTAACAACACATTAAAATAGCAAAATGTCCAGATTTCAGCAAAAGATTACAAAACATGCAAAGAAGGAGGAAGTTATGGCCCAGGAAAAGAAGATTAAAGCCTCAGAAACTGTCCATGAAGAAGAGCAGAGCTGTGACATACCAAAGATTTTTTTTAAATGGTCCTAAATATTCTCAAAGAACTAAAGGAAACGAGGAATTGAAAGATGGACACAAAGAGAATCAATAGAGAGATGGAAACCATGAAAGCGAACCCAATAACAGAGGGGTCCAATGGCAGAAGACTCTGTGAACTTGAAGATAAGAAAGCGGAAATTATCCAGTCCGAGGAACAGAAAGAGGAAAGAAAGAAGAAAAGTGAGCAGAGTCTGAGGAACATGTGGGACACCATGAAGCACACAACAGACACACTGTGGGTGTCCCAGAAAGAAAAGAGAGAAAGGGACGGAGAGAATATCCGAAGAAATTATGGGCGAGTATTTCCCAAGTTTAATGGAAGACATGAATGTACACATCCAAGATGCTCAACAAACTCCTACTGGGATAAACCCAAATAGATCCACACTGCACCATGTTATAATCAAACCACTGAATGCCCAAGATAAAGAGAGAAGCTGCAAGAGAGAAGCTCCTTGTAACATACAAGGAAGTCTCATTAAGATCCAGGATTTCTTATTAGAAGCCAAGGAAACAAGAAGGCAGTGAGGAGACATATTTAAAATGTTGACAGCAAAAAACTGTCAACCAAGAATTCTATAACTGGCAAAACTGTCTTTCAAAAATGAGGGTGGTATGAGGACATTCCCTGATGAACAAAAGTAGAGGGACTTTATAACTACTGGACCAGCCCTACGAGAAATGCTAAAGGGAGTTCTGCAGGTTGAAAGGAAAGGATACTAGACAATTTGACTGAAGTCACAGAAAGAAACAATGGTCTTTGATAAAGGTAATGACATGGGTAAATATAAATAAATATGTAATTTGTGACAATAACCACAGAAGGGTGAGGGGACAGAGGGTATAGGAACATAGAGTTTATTTACACTATTGAAGTTAAGTTGTTATTAAAACAAATGAGATTATTATAGATTTAGTATGTTAAATTTGAGCCCTTGGTAATCACAAAGAAATTATGAGAGACTGTGCAAACTCATATATACAGAAAGCAGAGTACAGGTTAGGACGGGTTGAGGAGAAGAGCAATGGGGAGTTGATGCAAAATGAGCAGCGGCGTTTCTGTTTGGAGTGAAGTGAAACTTACAGTAATGTAAAGTGGTAAAGGCATTGCAACATTGTGAATGTGATTAACGCCACTGAATTGCATGCTTGGGAGGGTTTAAGATGGGAAGATTTATATTGTATATGTTTCCACAATAAAAAAAAAGAAACTAAAAAGATAATGACAATTAAACGCAATCTATGGTAGTAGATGGCACCTAAGAGTAGAGGAGAAAAGGATTATTCCTTTTATATGTATATTTTAATAATATACATGATTGGGATGTAAGAAAAAAATTGGAATAGAAAACCTAAGCTGCATATAAATGATAAATTTCCTGAACTTGATAACTGCACCTAAGATGATTACCTAAGTGAATATTCTTGTTTATAGAGAATGAACTTGGAAGTCTTCTGTGTTCAAGGAGTATGATGTGTGCAACCTGTTCTCAAATGTTCAGAAAATTAATAAATAGGCTGAGAGATAGGGAGATAGATAGAAGGATACAGCAAAGGTGGCAAAATGTTGAAATTGGTGGATCTGGGTATGTGGGGGGTGGGGGGTGCTGGATTTCTCTGTACAGGGTTTGTATTATTTTTGCAAATGCCCTGTAAGTTTGAAATTATTTCAAAAGAAAAAAAATTCTTAAAAATAAAAAACAACAGGTGACGATTTTTGTTATATATTTTATTTAACCTAATATATCCGAAATACTATTTCAACAACTAATCAATACAAAATTCTTAATAAGATGTTTTGCATTCTTTTTTCATACAAAGTCTCAAAGTGCAGTATGTATTTTACATGTACAACACTACTGAATTTGCATACTAAATTTTCACTGGAAATGCTCCATCTATATTTAGATTTCATAAAATTTACAACTGAAAAAGGAGATTCACATGACCACATTGTTTCAAACATCCTTAAAAGTTTTCTGATAACTAAAGGACCAGCTTTTCCACTGAAATATGAAGCAACTAAAATAAAATAAACTTAAAATATGAAACATTAATATGTGCAGTAAAATATGTAATTAAACAAATATAATGCATTATGCAATATATATTACACATATCTGGATTTAGTTTCAGAAAAAATGTGACCACTATATATTTTACTCAACAATTTAATGTCTTTCACTTAAAGTTTTTATTTTGGACATTTTTTTCTTTTCAGCACAGTTGGGTCTGCATTCTTGATCATGGCAGTGTAGCACTAAGAATGGATATATATATATAAGCTGTTTTTGATGTTTTCAGGGCATAGAAGAGGCTGTAATTAACATCCTTCTACAGCTTTGCCTCTGTGTGCTCAGATTTCCATAGGATCCACACCTAGAATTGACATTGCTGGGCCAAAGCGGGGCTGTGCTCATTTAAAACTCAGAAACCTGCCAAAATTTCGTGAATACCCCAAACGTCAACATCACAAAACGTCAGAGTTGAAGAAGGCCTTCGAGATCATCTTTTCCAGCCCTTGTTTTATGGGCCGGGAAAAATCAAGCCTAAGCTGAGGCAGGTGTCACGCGGCACGCCTGTGGCTGGGCTGGGACTCGAGCAGCTCTCCAGGCTGCGGCCCTCCAGCTCGATGGGTACCGAGGGGCCGGGCAGAGCCTTTCTGAGACGTCCTCGGGAAAGTCTGTCTTGCAGGTGCTCAGCCGGCCACCCCAGGGGGAGGAGCGTGTCCTGGCTCACTGCCCCGCATCATTCAGTGTCTGCCCAGCGCGGGCGGAATTCGCCGGCCTTCCAATGGAGCCTCACCGCGCGCCTCCCTAAGCAGGGAGCACACAGCCCAGGCAGATTTGCCTTGAGAATTTGTATCCAGAATTGAATCCAACCTGCTCAAATGCTCGCTACAGTTTCAAAGTGTGCCTTTCTCCCTCCCTTCAGCTGAGCACAGCCGGAAGGGGGCGGGGGGGGGGGCAGGGAAGGGATTTTGTTGCCTGCAGAAATAAACTCCGCCGTTGAGCAATTCCTGACCCGCCAGCTCAAAAAACCCCATTCCGACTTAAATAGGAGTCATTTTGGGAGGGCAGGAGGAAGGGCGGGGAGGCTCTTCGGGGGAGGGGGGAGGAGTCTCTCTTTAGCCATACTCAAGGAGATGGGCAGGTGAAATACGAGAGGTCTTCCCCTCTCCACGTGCCCTGAGGCTTGCTACACACACACACACACACGCACACGCACACACACGCACACACACCAGCGCTTCACAGGGCCCAGGAACAGGAGTGCTCTCCTGGAATCCCTGAGGAGGAGGCTGAATAGGGAGGGACTTTGTCCTTGCTCAAATGCTCATTGATGGCAAAACCAGGGTAGAAACCACCTCGTCTGCCTCCATCTGTAGGCCTTTTGCCTCCTCCCCCCGCCCCCTCAGTCCCTGCACCTGTTCTATCCTTAGGCAGCAGCAATGCACCTGGGTCCTCTCTTCTCCTTCGGCTGCCCAGATTCCCACCCCAAACTCACTCATTTTTAAAAATGATCTATTTGCTTTGTTACACGTTTTTTCTTTTTTAAAAAAATCAATCTGACACTTTCATTCTTTTTAATTTTCTTCCTCTCCTGTCTGACAGCCCTTCTTTCGGCCCAGTTATAATGCCACCTTAATGTATTGGCACCAAACAGATGAAATTCCAGTAGAAGACAAGTCTCCTGTTTTTGCTAGATGTTGCCAGGTAGTTTATGTTCCTATACCTCAAACCTCACTTTGCTCCTTATTTTAATTTTTCTGTTGCTTCTTTATTCTGTAAAGAAAGAGAAGAGTCATCACAGTTTTAAAAAAATGATTTGGGGAGTGGGGATAAGGTGGGAGAAGAAGCAAAATAAGGATTTATGTCATGTTATATTAACATGTCATTATAAAATGTCATTATAAGGCCCTGTGTCATTCTTGGCATATCCTCACCCGCCATATGCAATTCTTTTAACAAGTCTTATTGATTTTACCTCATCACTATCTTCATGTCCAACTACTTTCCATTTCAACCATCCTTACCCTAATTCAATCTTCCCCCTGTCACCTTTCATCCATTCTTCCTTCTCCAATGTGCTTCCCACACTGAAACCAGAGTGACCAAAAAAGGATTTTTAAGCTTCATGCTATGCCCTGTGGGGAATAACAACAATCACCATTGTCATTGTTAAAATTTTGTTGAGCGCTTACTATGCGCCAGGCATTATTTTCGATGCTTTCATGTCTAAATTTTTTAATTCTCATAACAACTCTGGAGGTAGATATTATCATTATTATTCTCATTATACAGATGAAGAAGGCATAGAGAAATACATCATTTGCCAAAGGATATACAGTGATTAAGTGGTAGAGCTGGGAATTAAACCCCAAGTCTAAAAGAATTAACAAGAAACACCCAATTAATTAACTAATCTATGGCAATGCCGAAGTGGTCATGATCAAGGGTAATGGCCATGCAGACCCCACAGGATGGCAAGTGAGTTCCATCTCAGCGATTGATTGGGAGCAGCTGCCCCAGCTGTACGAGTGAGAAGGATTGCGAGGCTGCATCTGGGCCCAGGAGAAACCTATGAGGCTTCAAGAAGTCTGTCCTAGGCTGGACACGGCTGGAATAGCGAGTGCACTATTTCTTATTGCTGTAACAAGTTACCACAAATTTAGTGGCCTAAAACAATACAGCTTTATTATCTTACCCTTTTGGAGCTTAGAAATCTGAAATGGGTCTCACTCGGCTAAAACCAAGGTGGTAGGCAGGGCCACCCTCCTTGTTGGCTCTAGGAGAGAACTCGTCCTTGGGTTTTCCAGCTTCTAGAGCCTGCATTCTTGGCTTGTGGCCCCCTTCTGAGAATTGCGTCACTCTGGCCTCTGCTTCCATTATCTCATCTTCTGCTCCAACTCAGACCCTCCTGTCTTCTTCTTTCACCTTTATAAGGACCTTTGTGATTACACTGGACCCAGCTAATCCGGAATAATCTCTCCACATTGATGTCCTTAACATGTAAGGTAACACATTCACAGGTCCCAAGGATTATATGTGGACATCTTTGGGGACCATTTTTCTGCCTACCGCCATGAGTGACCGCATGGTATGAGCTGCCTCTGGAGCCAGACTCAAAGCTCTGTGTGCAGAGGGACTTTGAATTTACATTCTTTTGTATCTTCCATGTCTGCTGTGGAATAAGTAATCAAATCTTTGATGAACGAATAAACGAAAGAACTGATTCAAAAATAGCATATCTGTCCTAGGAGTGTAAAGAAACACTGCCCTTTTCACAAAGGTGGAAGCCTTTGGGGCATCATTTCTTTTCCTTTTCATGGGGTCCCACGGTTTGGGCAATGCCAGAGCAGAAATTAATGGTGATAACGGAGATTAATAGTAAGCAGACCTCAGTGTTGAATAAACTTTTGGGTTTGCCAGTTTTTTCTTGACATCACTGACCTTTAGCTGCATCAGAGGAAGGAGGTTTGTTAAGAACCCACTTACTCTTACCGAACTGGTGGAAAGAGAGGAATGAGTTGCTAGCCCAGCAACAAGTTCATTCTTCCATGGGGAGAACACCTCTCCTCTACAGGCAGCTGTGCTGGAGCAGCCCTGGGTGTGAGACAAAGTCAGGTCCTTCCAGTAACTCCCCTTCTGCTCAGGATTTAGTTTATAGTCCTTAGGATTTACCAGGTCCCACCTGTCCACCTCTCTAGTCTTGTCTCTCACCTCCCACACTGTAGCCACACTGGTCTTCTCCATGCCCTGCATGCCCAACTCCTTTGCCTCAGGGCCTTTTGGCATGCTATTCCCTACTTTTAGAATAGGTAGCTGTGCGATCTTGGGCAAGCCATGCACACCTTCAGACCTCTATTTCCTCATCTCTAAAGCAGGGCTAATTATAGCATCTACTGCATAGGACTGTGATGAAGATTAAATGACATACTCCATGGAAAAAGTATGGAAGCATGCATATATACTATTATTTTCTTTTATGGGATTATCACAATTGCATCTATAAAATAATTTCTGGAATTATTTGCTTAGTATGTTTTCTTGTGTACCGTAAGCTCTACAGACGCAAGACAGTGTCTCCCCCGTACTCCACATTTTCTGCGGTGCCTTGCACAATGCCCACCATGTTGTAGGACCTCAGTAGATATTTGTTGGATGGGTGGATGGATGGAAGGATAGATAGATGGATGGACATATAAACATATTAATTTTTCCAGGGCTGGGTCCCATGGAAAAGTGCAAAAATAACCAATAGTATTAAGGAACATTGTCTCAAACTTCTTGGTTATCAGGATGTGGGCTTATTCATAGCCTAGAGTCAAGTGTCCTTAGGCACAAGGGTGGTTAGGCATGACATTCACCTACTCTCCCTTCCTGGGACCTTTTCTCATGCAGACCATTGTGATGCTCATTGCCAGGCAGATTTATGAAACCTCTCAACAGATGATTACATTCCATATGTTACAATTTACACATTCCTGCTGGGGTCAAGGTGGGGAACGGCATGTATGCTAATAGCTGCGTTTCTGGTGTGAACTTTCACATAAACTCTCTTCCCAGATCATTTTATTGATGCATTAAAATATACTTTTATAAATTATTTTTTTCAAGGTCACGATCGAATGCTTCCTAATTTACGTTCTTAGGGGATTACTCATCTAGAAAGGGCTACTCGAGGTTTCTTAGCCTGCCTGCTGCCTGCCTGCTGCTGCAGACCAAAACTCTATCTGATCCATCCTAGCAGATCTCCAAGGAAACAAAAGACAACAGCATTCTTTAGTGGAGTCGCACAACCCCTTGCCAGTTCTCCCTTCCTTAGATCTCAAGGATACGACAGCGATGCGTATCAATCCTGTATACTTGTGCTCTATGTTTAAAGTTCTAAAAAAAGCGTCCTTCTGCCAAAAAATATCCAACAAAATCAGAGTCCAAAGAGCCACTATTCAGCCAGTTCACCACGTAGGTGGAAACCTCCCACGGAGTGCTTGCTTCTTGGCATAAGCAGTCCAACATCAGTCTTCCTGTGCCTTAATTTTCTCTCTGACCTGAACTGTCCGTCAAGCTCTATTTTTGTGCCATTTGTCCAAACACCATTGTTCTCGTCCTTCCCTGTG
>PVIY010045548.1:0-19010 GCA_004026745.1 Myrmecophaga tridactyla | reverse complement strand
TTTTCTGATGTCTTTTTATTTCGTTTTCTAAATCAATGCAAATGTTCTAAGAAATGATGAATATGCAACTATGTGATAATATTAAGAATTACTGATTGTATATGTAGAATGGAATGATATCTTAATGTTCTTTTGTTAAGTTTTTTAATTAATAAAAAAAAGTCTGTGAACGGGTTTATAGAACTGAGTGACATTCTGGCTCCATTCATTTTGATGCACGTCTCATGTGAAAACTAGATTTGCACAGAAAACTCAACAATTGCTATGCAAATCCCTTACTTAATGCTGTTTTGAAAGCTAAAGGGCTTATTGGATCCATTCACTTCCGTGCACTTTTTGGACTGAAAGTACTTTCTTCAGAGAACACCAGCCTTAACCTAACTTAAACCTAACACTAGCACTCCCCGTTAATGTACAACGACCTCAAAACCGACGACCGACACAAACCTACGCCAAGCTTCTCACCAATGTTAATCACACCCTAAGCAGAATCCAAATCCTAACCCTAGCCTAAGCCGAACTCTAACCCACAACCAATCACCAATGTTGCTGAACCTTCACGCTGCACCTAACCCTGAGCCTAATACCAATGTGAACATAATCTGCCTCAAAAAAACGAGCAATATTAACATCCGCACACATTTCCAAGCATTTTTCATGGAAAACACCACTGCAAACTAATGCTACCCAGTAAAATAGGAGACCCGTTTGTACACGTGTTTTGAGACCTCATTGACTTACCAGCGCCATTCTCTTTCGAGCAGTTTTGTCAGAGAAAAATGGCATTTCTGGGAAGCATCACCTACAGCAATGGAAACCATTACCTAAACACATTTGGAAAACTTAGAATCATCCTGGTTCCATTCACTGGCGTAAGATTTTTTACCAAAACTGCAATAATTCAGAGCACCCTCACTTTCACTTAATTTAAATGTGACAATTATGCCACCACAAACACAAACAGAAACCAAAACACTGTAGAACCCATACCAGCACAAATCCCAACCTCCAAACCCAGTCCGAAAATCGACCCGGTGCCCGACTTCAACCCAAACCCTCACACTAACTCTAACCCTAAACCTAACCCTAACCCTACACCGAACCCTACCTCCATCCCGAACCCGAAACCTAACCCAAACGCCAACCCTAATCCTAAACCCAACCCTCAAATTTGAAGCAACCCTAAACCCAACCACACCCCTAAACTTAACCCTAACACCAACCCTAACCCTAACCCTGACCCTTACCCTAACCCTAAACCTGGCCCCAACACGACAGCAACCCTAGCCCAAACCCTAACTGCAAATCCCACAGCTACCCTAAACCCAACCCTCAAATTTACTCCAAACCTGCATGAAAACACAGCCCTAAACTTAACCCTAATCCCAACCCCAACCCTAACCCTAACCCTAACCCTAGCCCCAACCCTACCACAAACCCTCACCCGAAACCTGACCCCAACCCCATTGCCAACCCTAAACACAACCCTCGACTTTTGACCAAACCTGCACCAAACTGCAGCCCTTATAAGTTAAGGGATAAGTTCCCTAACACTAACACTAAGCCTAACACTAACCCTAACCCTAACCCTAAACTTAAACCCAACCCCACCAAGAACCCTCGCCCAAACCATAACCCCAAACCCACAGCCAACCCTAAGCACAACGGTCAGATTTATACCAACCCTGCACCCAAATGCAACCCAAAACGTAACCCTAACCCCAACCCTTACTCTAACCCTAACCCTAACCCTAAGCCTGACCCTGATGCTAGCCTTCACATCACTGGTTACAGAAACTAAGAAATTGACCTGGTCCACACGCGACCATACTTATTTGTAGGTTAAAACGGCGTTGTCCAACATATCTCACCTTGTTCTTGCTGAAAAAGTCTGTGAACGTGTTTGTAAAACTGAGTGATATTCTGGCTCCATTCATTTGGATGCACGTCTTGCATGAAAACTACTATTTTCACAGAAAACTCAACAATTGCTATGCAAATCCCTTACCTAATGCTGTTTTCAAAGCTAAGAGGCTTATTGGGTCCATTCACTTCCATGCCCTTTTGGACTGAATGTACTTTCTTCAGAGAACACTATCCTTAACCTAACCTATACCTTACTTTAGCACTCCCTGTAAATGTACAATGACTTCAAAACCGATGACTGACACAAACCTACGCCAAGCTTCTCACCAATGTTAATCACACCCTAAGCAGAATCCAAATCCTAACCCTAGCCTAAGCCAAACTCTAACCCACAACCAACCACTAATGCTTGCTGAAACTTCACCCTGAACCTAACCCTGAGACATAATCTTTCTCAAAAACCGAGCAATATTAATATCTGCACACATTTCCAAGCTAAACCTAACCCTAACCCTAACTCTATGTCCAAATCTAAGCCCAACGTAACTCTCACCCGAACCCTAACCCTAACCCTAATCCAACACCAAAACCAGCTCTAAACCCACCCATAACCCTCACCCAAACCCCAACTCCAAACCAACCTAAACTCAACATTAACCTTTACACCACCCTACAGCCAAACCCAACTGTACACCTTACCCTAAGCACAACCATAACGCTAATCGAAAACCTAACCTTCACCCTAACACTAACCCTTACACTGAGTCTTGCCTTAACGTAATTTTTTCAGAAACTGAGTAATGTTCTTACTCCACACACGTCCACACATATTTTTAGCATAAAACAGCATTGTCAAACAAATCTCACCTAATTCTAATTGAACAAAATCTGTGCATGTATTTTGAGAACTGAGTGACATACTGGTTCCATTTATTTTGATGTATGTCTTGCATGAAAACTAGCATTTTCACAGAAAACTGCATTTCCTATGCAAATCCCTTATCTATTACAGGTTTGAAGGCTAGGAGACTCAATGGATCCTTTCACTTACATGCAGTGTTTGGACTGAAAGTACTTTCTTCAGAGAACACTATCCTTAAGCTAAACCTATCTGAAACCTAAAACTAACACTAACACTAAGCTGACAACAACCTCAAAACAAACAACAAACCCAAACCACCCCAAAGATTCACACCAATCCTAATCTCACCCTAAGCATAACCCAAATCCTAACCCTAGCCTAAGACTACCTCTAACCCACAATTTAACACTAAGCCTATCCCTACATGAACCCTAAATCTAACCCTGAGCCTAACACTAACATTAACATAATCTGTTTCAAAAACCGAGTGATAATAATATCTCCACACATTTCCATGCATTTTTAGTGGAAAACAGCATTGCAATGTAATGTTTCATAGTAAAATATGAGAACAGTTTGTAAATGTGTTTTGAGAGCTCATTGACATAAATGCACCATTCACTTTCAAGCAGTTTGTTGGTGCAAAACATCACTTCTGCAGAGCACACTACAGTTATGTGACCCATTACCTAAACATATTTTGAAAACTTAGAATTGTACTGGTTCCATTAACTGGCGTAAGATTATTTGCTAAAATTACGATATTTCAGGGAACGGTCATTTAAACTTAACTTAAACATAACACTAACACAACCACAAACAGAAACACAAATTGAAACACCAAAGAACCAATGCAAGCATGAATCAGAATGACTAAACCCAGTCCCAAAATCAACCCGAAGCCTAACTCAACCCAAACCCTCATCCTAACCGTAACCATAACCTAACCATAACCCTAACCCTAAGCCTAGCCCCACCCCAACCCTACTCTAAACCGAGCCCTAACCCCAATGCCAACACCAACCCTAAGCCAATGCTTACCTGTACACCAACCCTACACACAAACCCAACCCTAAACCTAACCCTAACCCCAAAACCAACCCTAACCCCAACACTCACCTTAACCCTAACCCTAACACTGAGCCTTGCCTTAACATAATTTGTTTCACAAATGAGTAATGTACTTGGTCCACAATGTCTGTACACATTTTTATCGTAAAATAGCATTGTCAAAGGAATCTCACTTTATTCTGGTTGAGAAAAGTCTGTGCATGTGTTTGAGAACTGAGTGACATACTGGCTACATTCATTTGGATTTATGTTTCACGTGAAAACTAGCATTTTCACTGCAAACTCAACTATTGCAATGCAAATACTTTACCTAATAATGGTTTGAAGGCTAAGAGACTTAAAGGATCCATTCACTTCCATGCACTTATTGGACTGAAAGTACTTTCTACAGAGAACACTATCCTTAACCTAAACCTAACCAAAACCTAACACTAACACTACCCCTAAAACAACAACCTCAAAACTAACAACAAACCCAAACCAAACCAAATCTTCACATCAATCTTAATCACACCCTAAGCATAATCCAAATCCTAACCTGAGCCTAAGCCTAATGCTAACCCACAACCTAACATTAAGTCTATCCCTACATGAACCCTAAACCTAACCATGAGTCTAACACTAACATTAACATAATCTGTTTCAAAAACCGAGGAATAATAATATCTCCACACATTTCCAGGTATTTTAATGGAAAACAGTTTTGGAATGTAATGTTTGATAGTAAAATATGAGAACAGTTTGCAAACGTCCTTTGAGAGCTCATTGACTTACCTGCGCCAACACTTTCAAGTAATTTGCACTTCTTCAGAGCATTCAACTACAGATATGCTAATCATTAACTAAACATGCTTGAAAACTTAGAATTGTACTGGTTCCATTAATTGGCATAAGATTTTTTACTAAAACTGCGATATTACAGAGAACCCTTACCTTAAACTTAACCTAAATGTAGCACTAACACAACCACAAACACAAACAGAAACAGAAACCCGAAAGAACCAATACCAGCACAAATCCCAACCTCCAAACTCAGTTCCAAATCGAATCCCAAGCTTAACTTCAACCCAAACCCTCACCCTAACCCTAACCCTAATTCTAACCCTACCCCAACTCTAACCCCAACCCTAACCCTAGCCCTATCTCCAACACCAACACCAACCTTAGTCCCAACCCTAACCTTTACAACAACCCTACACACAAACCCAACCCTAAACCTAACCCAAACCCAAACCCTAACCATAACCAAAACCATAACATTGAGCCTCTACTTAACATAATTTGTTTCATAAATTGAGTAATGTACTTGGTCCACAAAGGTTCATACATATCTTTTAGCATAAAACACCATTGTCAAACAAATCTCTCCAAATTCTAGTTGAAAAACATCTGGGCATGTGCTTTGAGAACTGAGTGACACACTGGCTCCATTCGTTTTGAATTGTGTCTCATGTGAACCTAACCAAAACCTAACACAAACACAACCCCTAAACTGAAAACAACCTCAAAACCAACAAGAAATCCAAACAAACCCAGAGCTTCTCATCAATCTTAATCCCACCCTAACCATAATCCAAATCCTAATCCTAGCCTAAGCCTAATTCTAACCCACAACCTAACACTAAGTCTGTTCCTACATGAACCCTAAACCCAACTCTGAGCCTAAGACTAACATTAACATAATCTCTTTCAAAAATCAAGTAATAATATCTCCACACACTTCCATACATTATTAGAGGAAAACTGCATTGCAACGTAATGTTTCCTTGTAAAATATGAGAACAGTTTGCAAATGTGTTTTGAGGGCTCATGGACTTACCTGTGCCATTCACTTTCAAACAATTTTGTCAGTGAAAAAGAACACTTCTGCAGACCACTCAACTACAGCTATGTGAACCATTGTCTAAAGCAGTTTTGAAAACATAGAATTGTACTGGTTTCATAAACTGGCGTAACAATTTTTACTAACTGCGATATTTCAGAGAACCCTCACCTTAAAGTTAACTTAAACATAATATTAATGCAAACACAAATACAAACACAACTCAAAACCTCAAAGAACCAATACCAATACAAATCAGAATCTCCAAACCTAGTCACAAAATCAACCCCAACCCTAACTTCAACCCAAACCTACACCCTAACCCTAACACTAAAAATAACCCTAAACCTAACCCTAACCCTAGCTCCAACCCTAGCCCCAAACCTAACCCTACCCTAACCCTAGCCCTATCCCCAAACCCAACACAACCCCAAAACCAACCCTAACACTTACACTAACCTTAAACCCAAACCCAACCCTAAACCTAACCCCAACCCCATCCTAACACTAACCCTAACACTAACCCTAAAACTGAGCCTCGCCTCAACATACTTTCTTTCAGAAACTGAGTAATGTACTTGGTCCACACACATCCATACATATTTTTAGCATAAAACAGTATTGTCAAACAAATATCACCTAATTCTAGTTGAAAAAAGTCTGGACATGTGCTTTGAGAACTGAGTGACACACTGTCTCCATTGGTTTTGATGTACGTCTTGCGTGTAAATAAGCATTTTCACAGAAAATACATGGCTATGCAAATCCCTTACCTAACACTGGTTTGAAGGCTAGGAGACTTAATGGATCCATTCACTTCCATGTACATTTTAGACTGAAAGTTCTTTCTTCAGAGAACTCTATCCACAACCTAAACCTAACCGAAACCTAACACTAACACCACCCCTAACCCGACAACAACCTCAAAACCAACAACAAACCCAAACCAACCCAAAGCTTCACACCAATCTTAATCCCACCCTAAGCATAATCCAAATCCTGACCCTAGTCTAAGCCTAACTCTAACCCACAATCTAACACTAAGGCTATCCGTACATGAACCCTAAACCCATCCCTGAGCCTAACACTAACATTAACATAATCTGTTTGAAAAACAGAGTAATAATAATATCTTCACACATTTCCATGCATTTTTAGTGGAAAACAGCAAACCAATGTAATGTTTCCTAGTAAAATATGAGAACAGTGTGTAAATATGTTTTTGAGATGTTATTGACTTACCTGCGCCATTAACTTTCAAGCAATTTTGTCGGTGAAAAACAGCACTTCTGCAGAACACTCAACTACAGCTATGCGAACCATTACCTAAAGCTGTTTTGAAAACGTCGAATTGTACCGGTTCCATTAACTGGTGTAAAACTGCGATATTTCCGGGAACCCTCACCTTAAACTTAACTTAAACATAATACTAATGCAATTGCAAACATAAACGCAAACCGAAAACAATACCAAGACGAATCAGAATTTCCAAACCCAATCCCAAAATCAACCCCAAGCCTAACGTCAACCCAAACCCAAACCCGAACCCGAACCCTAAACCTAACATTAACCCTACCTCTAACACGAACCCGAACCCAGCACTGAGCCTCTTCTTAACATAATTCGTTTCATTAACTGAGTAATGTACTTGGTCCACAAGCGTCCACACATATTTTTAGCGTATAACACCATAGTCAAACAAATGTCACCAAATTCTATTTGAAAAAGGTCTGGGCATGTGCTTTGAGAATTGAGTGACATACTGGCTGTATTCGTTTGGATGTACGTCTTGCGTGAAAACTAGCATTTTCACAGAAAACTCAACAAATGCTATGCAAATCCTTTACCTAATACTGGTTTAAAGATGAAGAGATTTAATGGATCCATTCACTTCCATGCACTTTTTGGACTGAAAGTACTTTCCTCAGAGCACTCTATCCTTAACCTAAACCTAACCGAAACTTAACAAAAACACTACCCATAAACCAACAGCAACCTCAAAACCAACAACAAATCCAAACCAACCCGAAGCTTCTCACCAATCTTAATCCCACCCTAACCATAATCTAAATCCTAACCTTAGCCTAACCCTAATTCTAACCTAAACCTAACACTAAGGTATCTCTACATGAACCCTAATCCTAACCCTGAGCCTAACACTAACATTAAAACAATTGCTTTCAAAAACCGAGTAATAGTAATATCCCCACACATTTCCACGCATTTTGAGTGGAAAACAGCATTGCAATGCAATGTTTCTTCATAAATATTAGAACAGTTTGTAAATGTGCTTTGAGAGCTCATTGACTTACATGCGCCATTCACTTCAAGCAATTTTGTCAGTGAAAAACAGCACTTCTGCAGAGCACTCAACTACAGCTATGCGAACCATTACCTAAACCTGTTTTGAAAACTTAGAATTCTACTGGTTCCATTAACTGGCGTAAGATGTTTTACTAAAACTGCGATATTTCAGAGAACCCTCAACCAAACTTAACTTAAACATAACACTAACGCAACTGCAAACACAAACTGAAACCCCAAAGAAACAATACCAGCACAAATAAGAATCTCCAAGCTCAGTCCCAAAATCAACCCAAAGCCTAATTTCAACCCAAACCTACACCCTGAACCTAAACCTAAACCTTACTCTAACACTAACCCAAACCCTAGACCCAAACCTAACCCTACCCTATCCCTAGTCCTATCCCCAATCCCAACAACAACCTTAAACCCAAACCTAATCTTTTACACCAACCTTACACCCATACCCAACCCTACACCGAGTTGAACCACAACCCTAACTGTAATCCAAACCCTAACCCTAACTCTACCCGTAACCACAGCACTAACGCTAACACTGACCGCACCTTAACATAATTTGTTTCGGAAGTGGAGTAATGTACTTGGTCCACAAACGTCCATACATATTTTTAGTGTAAAACAGTATTGTGAAACAAATCTCACCTAATTCTAGTTGGAAAAAGTCTGAGCACGTGCTTTGAGAACTGAGTGACATACTGGCTCCATTCGTTTTGATGTATGTCTCACAACTAGGATTTTCACAGAAAACACAACTATTGCTATGCAAATCCCTTACCTAATACTGGTTTGAAGGCTAAGAGACTTAATGGATCCATTCACTTCCATGCACTTTTTGGACTCAAACTACATTCTTCAGAGCACTCTATCCTTAACCCAAATCTAACCGAAACCTAAAACTAACACTACCCCTAAAACAAAAACAACCTCAGAACCAACAAAAAACGCAACCAACCCGAAGCTTCTCACCAATCTTAATCCCACCCAAAGCATAATCCAAATCCTAACCCTAGCCTATGCCTAACTCTAATCCACAACTAACAATAACCCCTACATGAACCCTAAATCTAACCCTGAGCTTAACACTAACATTAACGTAATCTGTTTCAAAAACTAAGGAATAATAATATCTCCACACATTTCCATGCATTTTTAGTGGAAAACAGCATTGCAATGTAATGTTTCATAGTAAAATATGAGAAGAGTTTGTAAATGTGTTTTAGGAGCTCATCAACTTAAATGCACCATTCAGTTTCAAGCAGTTGTGTCGGTGAAAAACAGCACGTTTGCAGAGCACTCAACTACAGCTATGCGAACTATTACCTAAATCTGTTTGGAAAAGATAGAATTGTACTGGTTCCATTAACTGGCATAAGATTATTTGCTAAAACTGCGATATTTCAAGGAACCCTCACATAAACTTAACTTAAACATAACACTAACACAACCTCAAACACAAACACAAACCAAAACCCCAAAGAACCAATACCAGCACGAATCAGAATCACCAAACTCAGTCCCAAAATCAACCCGAAGCCTAACTTCAACCCAAAACCTCACCTTAACCCCAAACCTAAACCTAACCATAACACTAACCCTAACCATAGCCCAACCCAAACTCTACCCTAAATCTAGCCCTAACCCCAACACCAACACTAACCCTGAAGCAATGCTAACCAGTACACCAACCCTACACATAAATCCAACCCTAAACCTAACTGTAACCCCAACCTTAACCCTAACCCTACACTCACCCTAACCCTAACCCTTACACTAGCCTCAGTTAACATAATTTTTTTTCACAAATTGAGTAACGTACTTGGTCCACAACGTCCATACACATTTTTATCATAAAACAGCATTGTCAACCAAATCTCACCTAATTCTAGTTGAAAAAAGTCTGTGCATATGTTTTGAGAACTGAGTGACATACTGGTTCCATTCATTTTGATGTATGTCTTGTGGGAAAACTAGCATTTTCAGAGACAACTCAATAATTGCTATGCAAATCTCTTTACTACTACTAGTTGGAAGGCTAAGAGACTTAGATGATTCATTCATTCTCATGCAATTTTTGGACTAAAAGTACTTTCTTCAGAGGACACTATCCTTAACCTAAACCTAACCAAAACCTAGCACTAACACTACCCCTAAACCAACAAAAACCTCAAAACCAACAACAAACCCAACCAACTCAAAGCTTCACACCAATCTTAATCCCACCCTAAGCATAATCCGAATCCTAACCCTAGCCTTAGCCTTACTTTAACACACAACCTAACACAAAGGCTATCCCTACATGAACCCTAAACCTAACCCTGAGCCTAACACTAACATTAACATAATCTGTTTCAAACAATGAATAATAATATCTCCACAAATTTCCATACTTTTTTAATGGAGAACAGCATTGCAATGTAATGTTTACTAGTAAAATATAAGAACAATTTGTAAATGTGTTTTCAGAGCTCATTGAGTTACCTATGCCATTCACTTTCAAGCAATTTTGTCGGTGAAAAACAGCTCTTCTGCAGAGCACTCAACTACAGCTATGTGAGCCATTACTCAAATCTGTTTTGAAAACTTAGAATTGTACTGGTTCCATTTACTGACATAAGATTTTTTACTAAACCTATGATATTTCCAAGAGCTTTAATTTTAACTAAACTTAAACATAACACTAATGCAACAAACACAAACTGAAACCCCAAAGAATCAATACCAGCACAAAATCCAACCTCCAAACCCAGTTGCAAAATCAACCCCAAGCTTAACTTCAACCCAAACGCTCATCCTAACCCTAACCCTAAACCTAACCCTAACTCTAGGTCCAACCCTAAGCCCAACCCTAACCCTACACCTAACACCAACCCCAAAACGAACCCTAAATCCAACCATATCCTAACCCAAACCCAAACCCCCACACCAGCCTTAAACCCAACCCTAACCTTTACACCAACCCTACATCCAAACCTACCATACACCTGACCCTAACCACAACCCTAACCCTAACCCTAACCCTTATCCTAACATTATCCCTAACACGGAGCCTCGCCTTAACATAATTTGTTTCAGAAACTGAGTAATGTATTTGCTCCACACCCAGCCACACATATTTTTTGCATAAAACAGCATTATCAAACAAATCTCACCTAATTCTAATTGAAAAAAATCTGTGCATGTATTTTGAGAACTGAGTGACATCCTGGCTCCATTCATTTTGATATATGTCTTGCATGAAAACTAGCATTTTCAGAAAAAACTCTACAATTCCTACGCAAATCCCTTAGCTATCACTGGTTTGAAGGGTAGAAGACTTAATGGATCCTTTCACTTCCATACACTTTTTCGACTGAAAGTACTTTCTTCAGAGAACACTATCCTTAACCTAAACCTATCTGAAACCTAAACTAAGACTACCCCTAAACCGACAACAACCTCAATACAAACAATGAACCCAAACCAACCCAAAGCTTCACACCAATCTTAATCCCACCCTAGGCATAATCCAAATCCTAACCCTAGCCCTAAGCCAACCTCTAACCCACGACCTAACACTAAGGCTATCCCTACATGAACCCTAAACCTAACACAGAACCTAACACTAACATTAACATAATCTGTTTCAAAAACGAAGGAATAATAACATCTCCACACATTTCCATGCATTTGAATGGAAAACAGCATTGCAGTGTAATGTTTCCTAGTAAAATATGAGAACAGTTTGTAAATGTGTTCTCATGGTCAGGTTCATATATCAACTTTGCAAAGTTGTGCTGCCTGTTTCTCCGGTTGGGCAAGTGCTGGCCTATCTGTTGCAATGAGGACATTTCATAGGTTTAGATCATGACACGTCCAGCTGCATCCAAAGCTGATTCCATTTGTAATCAGCCAAAGGGGAGTGTCTTCTACGATGAGTGATGTTTAATCTAATCACAGGAGGCCTTTTAAGGAGGATTCTGAAGAGTCAGTTTCTATACCTCCTTCAGCTAATGAGCCTCTCCTGTGGAGTTCGTCCAGACTCTTCATCAGAATCGCTGGCTTCACAGCCTACCCTGCGGTTTTGGATTCTGTGTTTCCACGGTCACATGAGACACTTTTATAAATTTTATATTTGCGAGTGTTCTCTGATGATTCTTTCTCTAGAAAACCCTAATACATTTTGGTACCACGAGTGGTTGTTAAGAAACAGAATCTTAAAAATGGGTTTTTATGAATGGTTTTCTACTCTGGACTCAAAGGCACTAAGGACTCTGTTTCCCACTATCAGAATGACATTCTCAATACATGGAGTGAGTCGGCAAAAGAGATAGTCAAAATATCACCATTCGATTCTCCTAATGCTTTGCTTGTATGAAGCCAGGCTCTGGAGGATAATGTTTTTGAAACCTTTACAGAGTTTTGTGGAAATAAGAGGTATAGAGATGTTGGCTGCTTGTTGTTAGATGCACTGGCTACATTAAGGAGTGAAAGAGATGGGCTTAAGGCTTCAAACAAGAAGCTTAAGCACCGTCTGACAGATGTAGACGTTTCTGAGTATCGTGAAGGAAAATCTTATTCCCTGTAGCTGTAGACTTGAGATCTCTGAAAATCAGACTCAGAATCTTATTTTTAGAGTAGCAACTTTACAATGTAAACTGAAATCTCAATGTTGCATGGTGTCCGCCGTTAAAGTGAGGGCATCGATTGGAAAGGAGTGGGACCCTGAAGAATGGGGTGGTGACATATGGATTGATGATGTCTGGGGTGAGGTTGAAACCCTAGGTCATGCTGAGTCTTCTCTAGATAACCCTGTAATAGTTTGCCCTGAGGACATAACCACCCCCCACCTCCAGCCTGCCTTGGGGAGTTGGCCATCCAACCTTCTCCTGAAGGGATTAGCCCTAGAGTGATTAATCCTGTTTCACCAGATGAAACTGCAAATGAAGGCCCTGAAGTAAATGGCTTGGAAGATATTTCTAATTCTTTTCATGACCCACCCTCACCACCCCTCGTTTTTTCCAGACCTATGACTAGGCTAAAGTCCTAACAGGCCCTTAAAGGTAAGGTACAAAGTATCACACATGAGGAGGTAGATTATACTCCAAACAACAGTGTGAACTTTCCAGTTTATATAGACAGAAATCAGGGGAATATGTGTGGCAATGGATTTTAAGGGTGTGGGATAATGGTGGGAGGAATATAAGGCTGGATCAGGCTGAATTTATTGATATAGGCCCCCACTAAGCAGAGATTCTGCATTCAATGTTATAGCTCGAGTGGTTAGAAAAGGTATTAACAGTTTGTTTGGATGGTTGGTTGAAATATGGATCAAAAGGTGGCCAACATTACCTGAGGTTGAAATGCCAGAACTGCCCTGGTATAATGTAGATGAGGGGATCCAGAGGCTTAGAGAGATTGGAATGTTAGAGTGAATTTATCATGCAAAGCCTGCTCTTACACCCCAGGAATGTCCAGAGGATGTACCTTTTACTAGAACAGTGAGAAATAAATTTGTGAGACTACCACCATCATCCCTGAAGAGCTCTGTGGTTGCACTTCTCTGTAGGTCAGATATTACTGTGGGAACTGCTGTCACTGAGCTGGAATCCTTAAACCCAATGGGGATGACGGGATCCCGAGTTGGCAGAAGTCAGGTGGGAGCACTTAATCGCCAAAGACGGTAGACGTGGCTATTATCGTAGACAGCAAACTCAAAGCAAGAGACAAAATTATATGACTCACAGAGATTTGTGGCATTGGCTAGTAAACCATGGGATACCTAGAAATACAATAGAAGGGCAGTCATTAAATTCTTGTTCAAGCTGTATAAACAAAAGAGTTCTAGGTCAAGTGAACAGAAGTCTAACTTGAATTATAAAAACACAGAGTCATGGCCCCTTAATCAATTTCCAAACTTGAGACAGTTTACAGAAACAGAGCCCCTTCAATGAAGTGGAGACCAGGTCCCTTTGGGGGAGAGCCCTGTTACACTGCCACAAATTTATACTGTTAATCTTCCTCCAAGCCTTCCCCAAGGAGACTGATGGCCTTTTACCAGGGTAACTGTGCATTGGGGAAAAGGAAATGATCAGATATTTCGGGGATTATTAGACACTTGTTCAGAAGTGACATTAATTCCAGGGGACCCAAAATGTCACTCTGGTCCATTAGTCAGAGTGGGGGCTTATGAAGGCCAGGTGATCAATTAAGTTTTAGCTCAGGTTCGTCTCACAGTGGGTCCAGTGGGCCGCCAGACCCATTCTGTAGTTATTTCCCCAGTTCCAGAATGTATAATTGGTATAGACATACTGAGCAACTGGCAGAATCCCCACATTGGCTCTCTAACTCATGTAGTGAGGTCTATTATGGTGAGAAAGGCCAAGTGGAAGCCACTAGAACTGCCCTTACCTAGAAAAATAATAAGTCAGAAGCAATACCGGACTCCTGGAGGGATTGCAGAGATTACTGCCACTCTTAAGGACCTGAAGAATGCAGGGGTGGTGATTCCCACCACATCCCCATTCAACTCTCCTATTTGGCCTGTGCAGAAAACAGATGGGTCTTGGAGGATGACAGCGGATTATCATAAGCTAAACCAGGTGGTAACTCCAATTGCAGTGGCCGTTCCGGATGTGGTATCATTGCTTGAGCAGATCAATACATCCCCTGGTACCTGGTATGCAGCTATTGATCTGGCAAATGTTTTTTTCTCAGTAGTTATTAGTAAGGACCACCAGAAACAGTTTTCTTTCAGCTAGCAAGGTCAGCAATATGCTTTCACTGTCCTACCTCAGGGGTATATCAACTCTCTAGCCCTATGTCATACTCTTGTCTGCAAGGAACTTGATCTTTTCTCCCTCCCACAAGACATCACACTGGTTCATTATGTTAATGATATCATGCTGATTGGACCTAGTGAGCAAGAAGTAGCAACTACTCTAGACTTACTGGTAAGCATTTGCATGTCAGAGGATGGGGGATAAATCCAACAAAAATACAGGGGCCTTCTATCTCAATGAAATTTCTAGGTGTCCAGTGGTGTGGGCCATGTCTAGATATCCCTTCTAAGGTGAAGGATAAGTTGCTGCATCTGGTCCCTCCTACAATCAAAAAAGAGGCACAACGCCTAGTTGGTCTCTTTGGACTTTGGTGACAACATATTCCTCATTTGGGTGTGCCACTCCAGCCCATTTATCAAGTGACCAGAAAAGCTGCTAATTTTGAGTGGGAACCTGAAGAAGAGGAGGCTCTGCGACAGGCCCAGGCTGCTGTACAAGCTGCTCTGCCATTTGGCCATATGATCCAGCAGATCCAATGATGTTGGAAGTTTCAGTGGCAAATAGAGATGTTGTCTGGAACCTTTTGCAGGCCCGTATAGGAGAATTGCAATGCAGACCCTTAGGATTTTGGAGCAAAGCCTTACCATCTGCTGCAGACAACTACTCTCTTTTTGAGAAACAGCTTTTGGCCTGCCACTGGGCCTTAGTAGACTGAACATTTAACCATGGGCCACCAAGTTAAAATGAGGCCTGAGTTGCCTATCATGAGCTGGGTGTTGTATGACCCACCAAGCCATAAAGTTGGGCGTGCACAGCAGCACTCTATTGTAGAATGGAAATGGTATATACGAGATAGAGCCAGAGCAGTTCCTGAATGGGCAAGTAAGTTACATGTAGAAGTGGCACAAATGCCCATGGTCTCCACTCCTGCCACATTACCTTCTCTTTCCCAGACCAGAGCTATGGCCTCTTGGGGAGTTCCTTACAGTGAATTGACTGAGGAAGGGAAAACTCAGGCTTGGTATACAGCTGGTTCAGCACGATATGCAGGTACCACCCAAAAGTGGACAGCTGCAGCACTACAACCCCTTTCTGGGGTGTTCTTGAAGGACAGTGGTGAGAGGAAATCCTCCCAGTGGGCAGAACTTTGAGCAGTGCACCTGGTTGTTCATTTTGCTGGGAAGGAAAACTGGCCAGAGGTGCATTTGTATACTGACTCATGGGCTGTTGCTAATGGTTTAGCTGGATGGTCAGGTACTTGGAAAGACCATAATTGGAAAATTGGTGACAAAGATGTCTGGGGAAGAAGTATGTGGATAGACCTTTCTGAGTGGGCTAAAAACATGAAGATATTTGTATCCCATGTGAATGCACACCAGAGGGTGACTTCAGCAGAGGAAGGTTTTAGTTATCAAGTGTATAAGATGACCCGTTCTGTGGATACCAGTCAGCCTCTTTCCCCAGCAACTCCTGTCATTGCCCAATGGACTCATGAACAAAGTGGTCATGGTGGTAGGGATGGAGGTTATGCATGGGCTACCAGCAACATGAACTTCCACTCACCAAGGCTGACTTGGCTACAGCCCAATCTGCCAGCAGCAGAAACCCACACTCAGTCCCCGATATGGCACCATTTCCCAAGGTGACCAGCCAGCTACAGGGTGGCAGGTTGATTGCATTGAACCACTCCCTTCATGGAAGGGGCAGAGATTTGTTTTAACTGGAAAGACACATACTCTGGATATGGGTTTGCTTTCCTTGCATGCAATGCTTCTGCCAAAACTAACATCCGTGGGCTTACAGAATGCCTTATCCATCATCATGGTATTCCACATAGCATTGCTTCTGATCAAGGAACACACTTCACAGCAAATGAAGTGCGGGAATGGGTGCATGATCATGGAATTCTCTGGTCTTACCATGTTCCCCATCATCCAGAAGCAGCTGGATTATAGAACGGTGGAATGGCCTTTTGAAAACTCAATTACAGTGCCAACGAGGTGGCAATATCTTGAAAGGCTGGGGTAATGTTCTCCAGGAAGCTGTATATGCTCTGAATCAGCGTCCACTGTGTGGTGCTGTTTCTCCCATAGCCAGGATCCATGGGTCCAGGAACCAAGGGGTGGAAATGGGAGTACTACCACTCACCATTACCCCTAGTGATCCACTAGGAAATTTTTTGCTTTCTGTCCCTGCGTCCCTGAGCTCTGCTGGTTTTAGTTCCAAAATGGGGAGTGCTTCCTCCAGGAGAAACAACAATGATTCCACTGAACTGGAACTTAAGACTGCCACCTGGGCACCTTGGGCTACTTATGCCACTGGATCAACAAGCCAAGAAGGGAATTACAGGTTCTGGGCCAAGATGGCAGCTTAGTAATGTGCGCGTTTTAGTTCGTCCTCCAGAACACCTACTAAATAACCAGAAACAGTACAGAAGAGCTACTGGGGCCACGTCAGTGACCAGACACACAGTGTACCACAGTCTGGACCAGCTGGGCCAGCTGCGAGCCTCCCCAGAACCGTGAGTCCCCCAAGCCATGGTGGCCGGCGCCTCTCCCCCACAGGCTGCTTCCCAGAGGGGAAAGGAAAGGGACTTTAACAGCAGCAGGGGCTGAGCCCAACCAAACATCAATTGTGGCATTAATTAACAAATTCTGACTACTTAAAATAGGCCCCCAGCTCAGGTGAACCTGGTCAAAGTGGAGGTGACTCATTTTTGCCCTGGTGCCAAGGGGGCAGGGCTGATGGAAAAAGAAAAAAAAAGGAAACAGAGGTTTCTGTGGTTGTATTTCTATGAAGGCCTGACTGCCTTTGGATTCAGCGGCAGGGCTTCTCAGGCTGCAACTGCCCCAGGCATTGGCAGAAAGAAGCTCGTTTGAGGGCTTGTCTGGAGACTGTGCCTTCCCCAGGGTAGGGGTGAAGCCTAACTCAGGTGGAATCTCTCCCTTAAGGAATTCAGACACCAGGGCTTGGTAATCTGAAGGCATTGAAACCGGCCTACAACCACTCCTCTGTCTCCACCACGCCCCCAGCAGGGAGAGTCTGCCAAAGTTAAAAGGTACCATATCATCTTATGCTGGTGGGACTCGCAGGCAGACAAGCACCACATACTGGGCAGGATAAGAAAAACAGAGTCCAGAGACTTCACAGGAAAGTCTTTCAACCTGCTGGGTATCACCCTCAGGGAAAACTGACACAGGTGACTCTTTCTGCCTGATAGAAGGCCAGTTTGTCCCGAGAAAATCTGGCTGAGGTCTATAATGCCTAAGCAGACCTTCCTAAGGGTGGGGGGGGGAAGGCACCATAAAAGCAGGGCAAGAAACAAGAAAACAAGAACTGAAAAAATTCTTCTCTGTTAAACAAAACCTAAGCTAGAGGTCCAGAATAAGCTGAACTGAATGTCAAAGAACAGATAGACAACAAATTCATCCAGCAAGAAAACCCTAGGTAAAAGAAGTGAAAGCAATCTCCAGAATAAACTAGTTAAGGTAATTAAATGTCTAGACACCGGCAAAAAAATAACAAATCATACCAGGAAAATTGAAGATATGGCCCAATCAAAGGAACAAACCAACAATTCAAATGAGATACAGGAGCTGAAACAATTAATTCCAAATATACAAACAGACATGGAGAACCTCATCAAAAACTAAATTAATGAATTCAGGAAGGATATAAATAAGGCAAGGAATGAACAAAAAGAAGAAATGGAAAGTCTGAAAAAATAAATCACAGAACTTATGGGCATGAAAGACACAGTAGAGGAGATGAAAAAAAACAATGGAAACCTACAATGGTAGATTTCAAGAGGCAGAAGATAGGATTAGTGAACTGGAGGATGGAACATCTGAAATTCGACAAGAAAAAGTAAATATAGGGGAAAAATGGAAAAATGTGAGCAGGGACTCAGGGAATTGAATGACAATATGAAGTGCACGAATATATATGTTGTGGGTTTCCCAGAAGGAGAAGAGAAGGGAAAAGAGGAGAAAAACTAATGGAGGAATTATCACAGAAAATTTCCCAACTCTTATGAAAGACTGAAAATTACAGATCCAAGAAGTGCAGTGTACCCCAAAGAGAACAGATACAAATAGATGTACTCCAAGACATTTACTAATCAGAATGTCAGAGGTCAAAGAGAAAGAGAGAATCTTGAAAGCAGCAAGAGAAAAGTAATCCATCACATACAAGGGAAGCCCAATAAGACCATGTGTAGATTTCTCAGCAGAAACCATGGAGGCAAGAAGACAGTGGGATGATATACTTAAATTACTAAAAGAGAAAAACTGCCAACCAAGAATTC
>PVIY010045547.1:0-18890 GCA_004026745.1 Myrmecophaga tridactyla | reverse complement strand
AAATTAATATCATTAATTTTAATATTTAATAATATTAGATTTATTAATAAAATAAATTCATTATTAAATATAATATTTATAATATACAAATATATTATATAATATATAATATTATATATTTAATATCACTATATAAATATATAATATATAATAATATATTATTAAATAAATTAATAAAATAAATTTAATATTATTAATTTTAACTCCATCATGCATATCTTCCCAAAACAATTTTGATTAATATGTTCAGCAAATCCCCAAAAAAGTGAGCACAACAGGGAAGGATTTAGAGATTAGCTCAGAAAATTTTAGAACACCCTGTGTCTGTGAGAAACAATCTGATTCAGACATTCTAAATTAAAAATTGTTTTAAAATTAAATCTTACTAACATAATTTGTCTTTAAATGTTTATTCCAATATTCTTAGATAAGTGTTAAGATCTTTATCTTATGGGTGAGCAGATTATATTAAATCATTTTGCACAGTCTCTGAAAGATCTAGGTTTCTTCTGTTCTAGTGCAATGCTCTGTCCACTGATATAATAACTTACGTGTTTGGATGTGAAAAAGACATTTCTTTTAGCTGTCAACTTTATGATTAGTGAGATTTGATATAAAAAGACTTAGTAGAATGCAGTGGTAGATTAGTCAGTTGACCTGATTGATTTGGAAATAGTATGAGTTGAATCAAGAGATCATAAACTTGTGGACTGACACCTTCCTTGACACAAGAATAAGTGCTCCTTTATTCTCTCCCATTGTCATTCCAGGGCTAAATCAAATGGCCTATAGTTTGAGGAACAAAGGGTGAAGCTCCCATGAGGCATAAACATAGAAAACTATTTTGAAGAACAATCTATGCATATAACAATTAAAACAAACTGGGATGTCTTTAGCACTCTATTATGATAGTATCTGGGGAAATATTAGTTATATCAAATGGCATGATCTGAAGTAATCCATTGCTTTCAGTCCTCAAATTTAGAAGATGAATTATCTTTTTGTTTGTTTGGATTAAAGAGTGTATTAGAAGGTCATATAGACATATATGCTAGTAAGTAATGAGGCATCTGAACAGTGTCTGAAATTTATGCCATAATAACGATGTGTAAGCACACACCAGAAATAACCTGCAAAAATATTTAACTAGGGACTGATAGAGCTAGATATTCTGTTTAAACAGCCTTTACTGAATTAAGAGTAAAGCATAATGAGATTAAGATGGGAGGACTACTAAATTTAAGGGAGACAAGAAATCACTACAGATAGCCTGAGAGTAAAGAAGGAAAGAGTGCTGAAATAATAAAAATAAATATAAACTCCAGGGAAAAGTTGGGCAATTTCAGTGAGAAGCCAAATCTAATGGGGCTATTGAGTAATTTTGCTAACATGGGGTCATTTTGCTATCATAATTAAAATTTTGATCATTTATCTGTGGTTAGACATGATTTTGATTTGGAGTTATATAGAAAAACTGATTTAAGAAATAGAATATGTTCTCCATTAATGTAGCAGAGATTAATATTTGAATAACTATAGTGTGATCTTAACTAAAAAGACAATATTCAAACATGTGTGTGTTTATGTGTAGATTATTGATGCACTAGCTGTGCAACACACTAGCTATGTGTAGAGATTTCATGTCTCTTAATCTAGCAGAAAAATTTATTAATAATGAATCCAACATATCAAAAGGATATTTTATTTCCCTAAAGAGAGAATCACAAGACTGAATAGTCATACTTTAATGGAAACCTAAATGAATGAACTCTCCCAGTCATTATTTCAACATGACAATTTGAAAGATTGCATCTGTCAGTGCTGTCTCAATTGTGCATGACTCTGAGAAGAAATCAAAGGGATGTGCTGGGTCATCACATTTGAAATATATATATGTGTACATATAACAGAATCAAAGATAAATTTGATAATGTTCTTTTAAAAGAAAATATCTTCTTGTGTGTGCCTGTTTTGTATGTAACATTTTTCTCTTTCCAAGAAGACTAAACTTCTTGAGGGAGGAGGTATTTATTCATATTTGTGCTCTTCACAGCCTCTACATTATGTATCAGATACAAAATATACAGGTAAATACTGATCATGTTATAACAAATACATAACAATGTTGTTTATAGATGCATGAATTTATATACATATGCTATGTAATACTTTTCTTTTGGGTCCATTTACTTGGGAAAGCACAGTGATAATTCTTCATGGTCAAGGATATTATCATATTCATGTTTTTTATCTCTTTGGTATATAACAAGTCATAAATTTTTCTGTTCAAACTATGCTAATTTCTCTTTCTTGAATTCTTTTCCAAACATTTCTTATGTACACATTAAATTAGGCATAACAATTTACAGACATGTTCCTTCCCAAATTATGCATCTTTGAATATTTAGAATTAGGGAATAAATATAAAAAGAGTTATACTTTGAATATATGACTTAAATACATGGGGTCAACTAATTAGGAAGTTTTCATATATCATATATCAAAAACAAGTCTCCTATAAGGAGGATGAATCCAGAGTCTTGGAATTTCACAGACGATTCCCTGTCTGGAACAATTTCCTTCCACAAAAATGTATGACTAACACTTCCTCATTCAGGTCTTTGTTCAAATGTCAACATTTTACTGAGGCCAGACCTGACCACACTATTTCAAGTTGCTCAATTATGCTCATGGGAATGGGTTACAGTGAGATCATGCTTTATGGTGTACATAATTCAAATCCCAAAATCTTTTAAAGTTTGATCCTTATATTTAGGTACTTGATCCATTTTGAGTTAATTTTTGTATATAGCAAGGAGGGGTTCACATTCATTCTTTTTCATCATTTATCCAGTTTTTGTAGCACCATATGTTTAAGAGACTATTCTTTCCGCATTGAGTGGATAGAGCACACTTTTTCAAAAATGAATTAGCTATAGACAAGAAAGTTCTTTCTCTGAACTCCCATTTCAATTCCATTTTTCTTTATGTTTGTCCTTGTGCCAGTATAATGATGGTTGGACTTGTAAAATATTTAAAAATAGGGAAATGCTAAGGATCTTTCATCTTTCCTCTTTTAGGATATTTTGTAGCTATTTTTCCTGTTAAATTTGTGTATTGGCTTTTCCAGTTCAGCTAAAATGTTTGTTGGAATTTTTTTTTAATTTTTAATTTTTAAATTTTTATTGAGAAATATTCACACACACATACATTTCATACATGATGTACAATCTATGACTCACGATATCATCACATAGTTGTGTATTCATCACTGCGATCAATTTGTAGTACATTTGCATCACTCCAGGAAAAAAATAAGAAGAAACAAGAAAAAACTTACACATACCATACACCTTATGGTTGAACACTAATACTAACATCTTCCAGTTTATTTCATGCTTTGTCCCCTCTATTGTTTATTTACTTTTTATCCAACGTTTTTTACTTATCTGTCCATATCCTGGATAAAAGGGGCATCAGACATAAGGTATTCACAATTACACAGTCATATTGTAAATATTGTATCTTTATACAATTTTCTTCAGAAATCAAGGCTATTGGAGCACAGCTCAACAGTTTTAGTTACTTCTCTCCACCAACTCCAGCACACCATAAACTAAAAAGAGATATCTATATAATGCATAAGAATAACCTCCAGGATAACCTCTCAACTCTGATTGAGATCTCTGCCACTGAAACTTTGTCTCATTTCTCTCTTTCCCCTCTTGGTCAAGAATGCTTTCTCAATCCCTTGATACTGGGTCCTAGTTCATCCCAGGATTTGTGTCCCATGTTGCCAGAGATATTTACAACCCTGGAAGTCATGTCACACATAGGAGGGAGGGCAGTGTGTTCATCTGCCAAGTTGGCTTAGAGAGAGAGGCTAAATCTGAGCAACAAAAGAGCTTCTCTAGGGGTGACACTTTGGGCAAATTTTAAGTAAGCTTTGCCTATCCTTTGCAGGAATACATTTTGTAGGGGTGAACCCCAAGCTCGAAGGTCCAGCTTATTGATTTGTTTGACCAAACTGCTTGCGAGAATATCAGAAATTCTCCAAATGAGGAAGTTGAATATTTCCTCCTCCTCATTACCCCAGAGGAACTTTGCAAATATTTCTTTATTCACTGCCCAAATTGCTCTGAGATATATTGGGGAATCACACTAACCTGCACAAATCAACAAAATCTCACATCCTATTCATAATTACATGTACTTACGGTATTCCACTAAACTGATCATACAATTTAAATTAGGAAAGGCACTACTCATATTATAAATTTTGCACCAAATAAACCTCTCTCCCTTTAGTCTCATGCAGAAGTCGATGTTTTAAAATATCAATGATACCATCCTTTACCCTGTATTCTGATATATCTTGAGTCCTGTTCAGATCAGCTTCATTAATATCTCTACTCAAAAACCGATCACTTTTTCAACTTTTTAAACAGCTCCTGTATAGGGCATTGCTGATTTTCATAGCTTCAGAGCTCTAATTCTGAGTCCCAGGTGTCACATAAATACCCAAAGTTTCTGAGAAGGAACATGTTATATACAAACAGCTCGGTATCTCAGAATTTAGAATTAACAGTTACCCTTCATGAGTACGTGTGACTTATTTAAGAGCTTACAATCGAAGACCCCTTACCTAGGCCCCAACCTGATAACTCATGCTTTTGGCTTTAGTTCATTGAGTTTTTACATTATAGTTAGTCCAAATGATTTAGACAAGACATATTTGTCTTTTTCCCCCTGATATTTCATTCAGCATACAGTTCATAAGGCTCACATGGTGGCATGCCTCACAACTTCCTTCCTTCATGCAGCCACTGAGTACTCTGTTGTATGCATACACACCATAAAGCCCCCTTTCTTTCCTCAGTCACTGCACCCTGTTCTAGTTTGCCAGCTGCCAGAATGTGACATAGCAGAAATGGAATGGCTTTCAAAAAGGGAAATTTAATATGTTGCAAGTTAACAGTTTTTAGGCCATGGAAATGTCCTAATTAAAGCAAGTCTATAGAAATGTACAATCTAAGGAATACAGGAAAAGATATCTTAATTCGAGAAGGCTGATGAAGTTCAGGGTTTCTTTCTCAAGTGGAAAGGCACATGGCAAACGTGGTCAGAGTTTCTCTCTTGACTGGAAGGGCACATGGCAAACATGACATCATCTGCTAACTTCCTCTCCAGCTCCCCAGGAGGTGTTTTCCATCTTCATCTCCAAAAGTCACTGGCTGGTGGACTCTCTTCTTCATGGTTCTGTGGCATTCTCTGTTATGGCTATCTCATGGCTCAGTCATTCTTCTCTGCTCTGTCTGAATCTCCTGCTTTCTCCAAAATGTTTCTTCTTTTATAGAATTCCAGTAAACTAATCAAGACACACCTGGAATGGGTGGAGACACATCTCTACCTAATCAGGTTTGATACCCACACTTATTGAGTCACATCTCCATGGAGATAATCTAATTAAAGTTTGCAATATATAGTACTGACTAGGGATTAGAAGAAATGGCTGCCTATACAAAATAGGATTAGTATTAAAACATGTTTTTTCTAGGGTACATACATGCTTTCACACCAGCACATACCCTTAGGCCACTTCCATTCATTGTGAATTGGGAGCACTGCTGCCATAAACACTAATATCCATTCGTGTCCCCACACTCAGTTCCTCCAGGAATGTACTGAGCAATGTGGTTTCAGGATTATCAGCTACCTCACCCCTAGCCTCCTGTGGAACCACCAAACTGTCCTCCAAGGGGCTGCACCTCGCATTTTCCTTACTAACAGTGAATAGGTACATCACTTTCACTGCACTTTCTCCAGCACTTGTACCTCTTTTTTCCATTTAAAAAAAATTTTATTCACATATCATACCATCCTACCTAAGTGTGGAGACATGCCTTCACCACCATACTCTATCTGAAAACATTTTTGTTTCTTCTAAAAAGAATCCATATCCTTTTCCCATTCCCACCACCAGTTGACATTTAGATTTGGCAGAATGCGTTTGTTACATTCAGTGGCAGCATATTACAATGTTACTGTTAACTATCCATCCTAGCTTTCATTGGTTGTAGTTTTTCCCATATATCATCTATTTTTGACACCCTGAAATATTGACATTCATTTGTTCTCCCTCATGCAAAAATGTTTTTTATTTGTACATTTAATCACCATCATTGTCCACTATAGGCATTCCTAAATGAGACCATCTTAGTCTTTATCCTCTATCTTTCCTTCTGGTTTTATATGTGCCCTAGCCTGTCTCCCTCTATCATACTCAAATTCAGCTTCATTGAGTGCACTTATATGATTGTGCTATAACAAGGTAGTATTGTGCAATCCATTTTTGAATTTTTACAATCAGTCCCGTCGAAGAATACATATTCCTTCAGCACCAATTGACCAATCTCTACCTTATTTCTATCTTTTGAATATCTGTGTTCTTAACTTCCACTCTCCAAGTTCACTCAATGTCAGTTCATATTAGTGTGATCATATAGTATATGACCTTTCATATCTGGATAATTTCACTTAACATGTCCTCAAGGTTCATCCATGATGTTGCATGCTTATGAAGTTATTCTGTCTTACAGCTGCATAATATTCCATCATGTGTATATACCACAGCTTGTTTAGGCACTCATCAGTTTATGAACACTTAGGCTGTTTCCATCTCTAGGCAATCATAAATAATGCTGCTATAAACATTGGTGTGAAAATGTCCATTTGTGTCCTTGCCTTCACGTGCTCTGAATATATACATGGTAAGGGGATTGCTGGATGACATGGTAATTCTATACTTAGCTTCCTGAGGAACCACTCTTTCAGAGCAATTGTACATTTTACATTCCCACCAACAGTAGATAAGTGTGCCTCTTTCTTCAAGTTCTCTCCAGTATTTGTTAATTTCTATTTTTTTGATAATGGCTATCTAGTGGGTGTCAGATGATTTCTCATTCTGGTTTTGATTTGCATTCCTCTAATAGCCAGTGAAGTTGAACATCTTTTCATGTGCCTTTTAGCCATTTGTATTTCTTCTGAGAAGTGCCTGTTCATTTCTTTAGCCCATTTTTTAAATTGCATTATTGTCTTTTTGTTGTTGAGTTGAAGAATCTCTTTATATATTCTGGATTTTAAACCCTTATATGATATGTGACTTTCAAATATGGTCTCCCATTGTGTAGGCTGCCTTTTTACTTTCTTACCAAAGTTCTTTGGTGCACAAAAGTGTTTAATTTTGAGGAGTTCCTATTTATTTATTTAATTATATATTTATTTATTCAATGCTCTTGCTTTGGGTGAATACAGTGAGAGTTTTAACTCTTCCTTTCAAATTTAGATGACTTTTATTTCTTTATCTTCTCTAATTTATCTGACTAGAACTTCCAGCACAATGTCATATAATGACAGTAACAGCAAGCATCCTTGTTGTGTTCCTCATCTTAGAGGGAAAGCTTTCAGTCTTTCCCAACTGAAGATGATGTTAATGTGGGTTTTTCATAGTTTCCCCTTATCATGTTGAGGAAGTTTCCTTCTATTCCTATATTTTGAAGTGTTTTTATTAAGAAAGGGTGTTGAGGGCAGGCAATGGTGGCTCAGTGGCAGAGTTCTTGCCTGCCATGCTGGAGACCAGGGTTCCATTCCTGGTGCCTGCCCAGGGGAAAAAAAAGAAGAAAGGATATGAATATTGTCAAATGCCTTTTCTGAATCAATCAAGATGGCCATGGGTTTCTTCTGCTTTGATTTGCTGATATGGCATATTACATTAATTGATTTTCTTATGTTGAACTGTCCTTGCATACTTGGAATAAATCCTACTTGGTCATGGTGTGTAATTATTTAATGTGCTGCTCAGTTCAATTTGTAAGTATTTTGTTGAGGACTTTTGCATCTATATTCACTAGAAAGATCAGTCTGCAAATTTGTTTTCTTGCAGTATCTTTATTTGGCATTGGTATTAGTGTGATGTTGGCTTCATAGAGTGAGTTAAGTAGCTTTCCCTTCTCTTCAGATTTTTGAAGCGCTTGAGCAGGATTGATACTAATTCTTTCTTGGATATATGAACCAGAAAAAGAAGAGCTGAGAAATTCTCAATAGGTAAATAGAACCTATGCTAAAGGTTTAGAGTGAGATGAACTGATTGCCAAACAAAACAAAACAAAACAAAACAGATAGAGAACAAATTTATTCAACAAGAAAACTTTAGGTAAAAGAGTAAAAATGTACACCAGAATAAGTTAATCAAAGAAATCAGATGCCAAGACACCATTTGGTATGAGTCATACCAGGAAAAATGAAGATATATCCCAGTCAAAAGAACAAAGTAACACTTCAAATTAGATACAGGAGTTGGAACATCCAATTAATGTTCAATCAAACACACAAAATCAAGACAAAAATCAAATCAGTGAGTTGAGGGAAGATCTGGCAAAAGAGATGAAGGACATAAAGGAGACATTGGGAGGACATAATGAACTCAAAATCTTGAAAAATAAAATAGCCAAACTGATGGGGATGAAGGGCACAGAAAAGATGAAAAGCTATAGAGACATAAGAAAGCAAATTGGAGAAGGCATAAGAAAGGATTAGTGAACTAGATGACCAGATATCTGAAATACACACAAAGAACAAATAGGGGAAAGAACGGAAAATTTTGAGCAGGGTCCCAGGGAATTGAATGACAACATGAAGCACACAAAATATACTGTATGGGCATCCCAGCAGGTGAAGAGAAGGGAAATTGGGCAGAAAAACTAATGGAGGAAATTACCACTGAAAGTTTTGCAACTCTTATGAAAGACATAAAATTACAGATCCAAGAGGCACAGCATACCCCAAACAGAATAGATCCATGTAGACCTACTCTAAGAAACTTATTAATCAGTCAAATGTCAAAAACAAAGGGAGAGTTCTGGATGTATCAAGATAAAACTGATCCATTATATATAAAGGAAGCTTGAGAAGACCATGTGTGGATTTCTCAGCAGAAACCATGGAGGTGAGATGACAGTGGCATGATATATTTAAGATACTGAAAGGGAAAAACTGCCAACAAAGAATTCTGCATCTGGCAGTGCTGTGTTTTGGAAATAAGGGAGTTTAAAATATCTTAAGACATTTTTTCCCTAAGAGAATTTGTGAATAAGAGACTGGCTCTATAAGAAGTACTAAAAGGAACACTACAGGAAGATAGGAAAAGACAGGAGAGGTATGTCTGGAGAAGAGTGTGGAAATGAAGACTATCAATAAGGGTAAAAAAGAAAATAAATAAGATATGACAAAATCCAAAAGATGAAATTGTCAAAGAAATTTGTGCCTTTTTAGCAATAACTTCAAAAGTTAGTATACTTTAGCTTTTAAAGTAATAATTTTTAAAAGTTAAAAGTTAACTCCACAATAAAAATACATAGACTGGCACAATGGATTAAAGGCAAGACTCATCTATATGCCAGACACAAGAAACTCACTTCATAATGATGGACAGAAGTAGATTGTGAAAGGTTTGAAAGACATAGTTCATGTGAACAACCAGAAGAGAACAGGCATAACTATAATAACTCACAAATTAGACTTCAAATTTAAAAACAAAAGCAGCAAAGAAGGACATTATGTATTAATACAAGGCACAATTCATTAAGAAGACATAACAATCTTAAATATTTATGCACCTAGCCACAGTACTGCAAAATACATGAGACACCCATAGATGACACTGAAAAGAGTAGACACCTCTACAATAATAGTTGGAGATTTCAATATACTGCTCTCATCAATGGATAGAACATCTAGACAGAGGATCAAAAAGGAAACAGAGATTTTGCATAATACAATAAATGAACTAGATTTAATGAGCATTTATAGCATAATACACACCACCACAGCAGGATACACATTAGAACAAATAATGACGATTAGAGCAATGAAATTGAGGACATGAACCCTTAGCTAGGAAGTCAGAAGGAGAGAGAGAGAGAAAGAAGAGAGGATGAAAAATAAAATCAGAAATGTAAGGAGAACATAACTAGTGACCCTGCAGATATAAAAAAATACATATATGCTAATATAACTAGACAATGTAGATGAAATGGACAACCTCCTGATGAAGAATGAACACCTAGCAATGACTTAAGAAGAAATAGATGACCTCAACAAAGTAATCATAAGTAAACAGATTGAATCAGTTCCAAGAAGTTCCCCCAAAATAAAATTACAGGACTAGATGGCTTCACATGTGACTTCCACCCAGCATTCAGGGAAGACATAGTACCCAGCCTGCTCAAACACTTTAAAAAATTTTAAGAGAAAGGAAAGTACATCACCCATTCTATGAAGCCAGCATCACCCTTGTTGCAAAGCCAGGTGAAGACACTATAAGAAGAGAAATTTACCATACAATTTCTTCAATGAATATAGATTCAAAAATACTAAACAAAATACTTGCAAATTGAATCCAGCAGCACATTAAAAGAATTATACACCACAACCTACTGAAATTTATGTCAAGTATGCAAGGCTGGTTCAACACAAGAAAATCAATTAATGTAATGCACCAAATCAATAAATAAAAACAGATAAACCATCTGATCATCTCAATTCATGCATTAAAAAAACATTTGACCAAATTCAACATCCTTTCTTGATGAAAACACTTCAAAGGGTGGGAATAGAAGGGAGTTTCCTCAACATAATAAAAGGAATATATGACTAACCTACAGCTAACACTGTACTTAATGGGGAAAGGCTGAAAACTTTCCTTCTGAGATCAGTAACAAGACACGGGAGCCCTCTGTCGCCATTGCAACTCAACATTGTGCTGGAAGTTCTAGCTAGAGCAATTAGAAATGGAAAAGAAATAAAAGGCACCAAAATTGGAAAGGAAAAAAATAAAACTTTCACTGATTGCAGATGACATGATAGTATATGTTGAAAATCCCAGGAAATCCACAGCAAAGATACTTAAACTAATAAATATATGCAGCAGAGTGGCAGTGTACTACAACAACAATGCCAAAAAAATCAGTACTGATTCTATTACACTTGTAATCAGCATTTTGAGGAGAAAATCAATAAAAAAATTCCATTTACAACAACAACTGAAAAGATCAACTATTTAGGTATAAATTTAATCAAAGCCACAAAAGACCCATACACAGGTAACTATAAGAAATTGCTAAAAGCAATCAAACAAGACCTAAATAAATGGAAAGACATACCATGTTTATGATTTAGAAGACTAAATATAATTAAGATGTTGGTTCTGCCAAATAAAATTTGTAGACTCAATGCAATACCAATTAAACCTCAAGAACTTTGCAGAAATAGAAAAATCAATAACCAATTTTATTTGGAAGAGCAGGATACCTCAAATAGCTAAAAATATCTTGAGAAAGTAGAATGAAGTTAGAGGTCTCCCAATACCTGATTTTAACATATTTTACAAAGGTGTAGAGACAAAACAGCATGTTACTGGTGTACAGATAGAGATATTGACCAATAGAATTGTTTAGAAATAGACCCTCTCATCTATGGACAATTGATATTTGATAAGGTGGTCAAGCCAACTCAATTCGGAAAGAGCAGCCACTATTTTCTCCTTGTTTTTGAAAATTGGATATGCATAAACAAAAAAATGAAAAAGGATCCATAGCTCACATATTATGATAAAATTAACTCAAAATACACCAAAGACTTAAATATTAAAATGAAGACCATAATGTAAGGAAAAATCTTACAGATTTTGTGATAGAACATGGTTTCCTAAACCTTATACCAAAAGCATGGACAATTAAAAAAGAAATAGACAAATGGGATCTCCACAACATTAAACACTTTTGTGCATCAGAGAGTTTTGTTAAGAAAATAAAAAGGCAGCCTACACAATAGGAGGCAATATTTCATAACCACATATGATATAAGGGTTTAATATCCAGAATATATAAAGATATTCAACAGCTCAACAACAAAAAGACAAACAACTCAATTTAAAGATGGGCAAAAGACATGAACAGACACTTTTCAGAAAAGGAAATACAAATAGGTCAATGATACATGAAAAGATGCTCAACTTCACTGGCTATTAGGGACATGCAAATCAAAACCTCAATGAGTCATCATTTCAGACCAACCAGAATGGTCATTATCAAAAACTGAAAATAAAAAAAAAGCAGAAAACAAGTGCTGGAGAGGATGTGGAGAATGAGGCACACTTATTCACTGTTGCTGAAATATAGAATGGTGCATCCATTCTGGAAGGCAGTTTCATGGTTTCCCAGGAAACCATGTGATCCAGTAATCCAATTACTAGATATAAAAAAGAAGTGAAAGCAAGAACAAAAATAGACATTTGTACACTGATGTTTATAGGGACTTATTCATGATTGTCAATAGATAGACAGCCCAAATTTCCATCAATGGGAAAGTGTCTAACATATAATGAAATATTACACAGCTGTAAGGCAAAATTAAGTCATGAAGCCTGTAATAACATGAGTGAAACTTGAAGGCAATATGCTGAGTGAAATTAGCCTGAAACAACATCACAAATGCTATATGGTCTTGCTAATATGAACTAACATTAATGAGAGAACTTTGAGAGTTAAAGTTGAGAACACAGTTTGTCAGTAGTTAGAAAGAGGGTAGAGATTGGTGTTTGATGCAGAAGGACAGAATGTCCAACAGGTCTGATTGTAAAGATCCACAAATGGACAGCACAATACTATCTGATGGTAGCTCAATATTCTAAGTATAATGAACAAAGCTGAGTGTGAGTATGGTTGAGGAAGGAGGGCTGGGGTCATATATGACACCACAAGGAAAGATAGAGGATAAAGATTGGGATTTTACAACTTAGTGATGCCTACATTGAAGTATGATGGTGATTAAGTATGCTATATAGGAATATTTTTGCACAAGAGAGAACAAATGAGTGTCAACATTGCAAGGTGTTGCATATGGGATAGCATTTAGTGGAAAATGAAATCAATGCAAACTAAGTTTAGCAGTTAGCAGTAACATTCTGATATGCTTTCACTGAATGTGATAAATGTAATGTGTCAAAGCTGAATGTCAGTAAGTGGGGTATATGTGGAGGGGTATGGAATTATTTGTGGAAGAAATGGAAATGTTCTCATATAAATAGTGGCAGTGAAGGCATAGCTATGTGATTATACCATTGATTTTATATTTAGGTTGGATTGTGTGATGTGTGAATAAAACTGTTTCATAAAGGAACCGAGTGATATAGTGCTACAGAAAATATGGAGAGAAAGATGTACCCAGTCACTCTGGGCAGGGAAATAAAGTGGTGCAGTCCAACCAGTGGGCAGTGTGCTGGCACCACAGAAGACTAGGGCTGGATGGCCATATGATTCTGAAACCCGTAGTTTGATGTATCCTTGGAGGAACAAATAGAGGGACAGGAATTGGCACATGCCTGCTGGTGTTTATAGTGGTGGGTTTGTGATTTGAAATAGACAGAGGTGGCCTAAGGTTACTGGGATTAGGAACGAAGGGAGAAACTGTGCTGTATAAAATACAATGGATGATTGAGTGGCTGCAAGAAGGAATAAAATTGTGAGGGAAGTAATGAGGTGAATGGGCATTGAGGACAGTACGTTGAATGAAATAAACCAGAAACAAAAAGACAAATATTATGATGTCTTGATAATATGGAGTAACTACAATATGCAAATTCTGAGAATTGAATTTGAGAGTATAGGTTATCAGTTGAAGGCCTATTGCAAAGGCTCCTAGGTTGTAAACTCTCATAGCAATCACATCTATTCTGCAGTTGTAGCTGCTATTTCTAAATTATGTGATGCTGAGCTCTTGGTGTATATCCTGGCCATTCCCCTGAACTCTGGGTATTTGTGTAATCCCTGAGACTCAGAGCTAGAATTTGACAGCTAAGAAATCCAGCATTGCTCCATACAACTATTGTTAAAAACAAGGAAAATGACTTCAATTAGATATATGAATGAAGCTAATCTGGGTAGGATTAAGATAAATCAGACTAAAGGGTAAAGGATGATATTGTCTGTATTTTAAAACTTCACATCATGTGTAAGACTAGAAGAAGAGATGCTTATTTGGTGCAAAATTTATATTTTCAGTAGTACACTAATATAATTTGTATGGTCAGCTTATTCAAATACCATAATTACATGGAACTTGGAATAGAGAGTGAGCTCTTGTTGGTTTGTACATGTCAGTGTGATGCCCTGATACATCCTAGAGTAATCAGGGCAAATGATTAAATGATATTTTCAAAATACCCTTGATAAGTTAATGAAAATGGTGGAAATATTAAACTTCCCCATCTGGGGAAGAACTGATATCTTTTCAAGCACTGGGGACTGCCAATTTGATGGGCCAAGCCCTCAATCTTGAGATTTGCCTTTATGAAACTTATTCCTTTAAAGGAGAAACTAAGCCTATTTATGATTATACCTGGGCCACCCCCAAAGAACCTCTTTTGTTGCTCATGTGTGGCCTCTCTCTCTAAGCCAACGCTGTAGGTGAACTCACTGCCTTTCCCCATTATGTGGGACATGACACCCAGGAGTGTAAATCTCCCTGGCATTGTGGGAGTGAGAAACTCTTCTTGACCAAAAGTGGAAAGTGAAATAAAACAAAATAAAGTTTCAATTCAATTGAAATGAGGGGTCAATCTGGAGGTTATTCTTATGCAATATATATATATCCCTTTTCAGTTTTTGGTGTATTGGAGTAGCTAGAAGGAAGTACCTGAGACTGTTGAACTGTAATCCAATGGCCTTGATTCTTGAAGATGATTGAATAGCTATAGAATCTTTAAGGTGTGTCGATGTGATTGTGCAAACCTTGTAACTGACACTCTTTATCCAGTGTATACACAGATGATTAAGAAAAAGAGGACAAAAAATAAACAATATGGGACTTGGGGAGGGATGGGATGTTTTGGGAATTCTTGTTTACTTTAATTTTAATTTTTATTCTTATTTTTACTGCTTTGGAGTAATGAAAATATTCAAAAATTGATTGTAATGATGAATGAACAGCTGTATGATGATATTGGGAACCACTGATTGTACAGTTTGGATGATGATATGCTATATTAATATACATCTTCAAAAAATGTAAGTGGCTTAAGTACAACCATTAAAGATCCTGTAATTGATTCTATTAAAATGTAAGACCCAAGTACAAGAAATGATAAGAAATTGATAAATAATGAAATAATCTAAAAACAAATAACTAAATATATAGATATAAATACTACTGAACAAAACAGTGTAACTCAAAAAATTAGACCTCTGTATTCCAGAAATTTGAATGAGAGTAAGAAGAGCAATACAAGCAAGTTTTTAGAAAGTTTCAAAATTCCTTAAAGCTTCAAAGACATATAAAAGAGAGAATTTAAATAATTATTTGACAATCCCATACCTGACTGGAAATACTTCTCCGTGTTTTCCTTGTCATACCATGAAAATGCCCATTCGTCACCTGGTACATAATCCTGAAAAAGAAGTTATTTATGCTGCACTGATAAGAAGTTATCAATGCAAAATACATGAACTTGTGGATTTTATAAGACTCTATTATAAGTCAAGGTGATTATACATATTTAATAATAAAATCAAGATATTACTGAAAATTCAGCATAATTGGATCATATAATCCCATAAGTACATGCATTAATAAGCTTTATATATATTTATAAGCTTCATATATAAGGAAAATACTTGGAATAAAAATACTTTATATATATTTATAAGCTTCATATATAAGGAAAGTACTTATCTGAAGAATAACAGCATTTATGAAAAATTTTCATTTGCTTCTTTGAATTTTGATGTAAAATAATTTTTGTGTGATGAAAACCATCTCAGGATAAGGTCTTGCTTTTAAATATAAGAATGATTCATTCTGAAAAATGAACTATTTCAACCTTTGTGGTGAACAATCTGGCCTTTCAAACAGATACCAATTAACTATTTTTCTAGAAATACTTCCTCTTTTACCCAGCTATATATTAGAAGATTCCAAAAGAATACTAAAAATGTTGGTCTAAATCATGTGGTTTCTAAGGTGAAGGCAACTATCTTTTTCAAAACTTACCTGGGTGTATCTGCCCTTGAACTTTTATCTTGGCATCATGCCAATAAATCTTCCCTGGTAATTGGCTTCAATAGTTGCATTATCAGCAATCCTCAATATAAAGGTGCTGCAGCTTTAGGGTGAAATGTGAGGGATGATCTCCTTTGTGTTGTGTACAATAACTCCCAGGGATATATGCGAGAAAATTTCCACATGTATTTTTGAATTGGAGAGGACCCAAATAAAAAATTTAGGTTGATCTATTTTACATAAAAATTAAAAATTAATGCACAAAAATAGAAATGTAAACTATCTCAAAGTAAACTAATATTAGGTTGCAAAATTATAGGCTCCTTAGATAGTTTGCATATTTTATCTGTGAGAAAAACTTGAGTTTGACAAAGTTCTAGACAGCTCGTGCTGGAAGAAGTTTTACACCGAATTTGACTCCTGGTAACTACTAGTCTCAAAGTTAGACCATTTTAATTAATCTAAAAAATGAGGATATTAACAGAATGATATGCCTATATATACACACACATATCATGTGGCCATAATTAAGTAATGCCAGGATTTGTGGAAATGCAAATATAGAGTTGGTGAATCAGATTTGATTCATGAAGCAATGTATAATATATAAAAGAAGAAAGTATAATTTTTGAAGAAATTTTATTAAATAAAACTCTTAATCTGAAAATTAATCTGATCTGTTATTTGTACTAAATAATACTGGATATATTATGTACTGGATACATTACAGTACAGTAAATGATGAATTGAAACTATCACTGCTTGTTACATAAATAGCATTTATTGCTGAAATTAAATATACTTTGAAATATTGTGCTATGAGCATGATCTCCACATTCTTGGGAGAATCACAGAGCAAACAATACTTAATAACTGTGATTCTGTATGTTATTTTACCTTTTCTGCCCTTTTTCTCATCTAGTAAATGTGTATATTTTTTCATCCAATTAATAAGAAATAATAACTATGTTATAATGTTTTCATCTGGATAACTGTGTTAATGAAGGCAAGTATTTATAACAGTGTCATGTTCATTCCAATTATGCAATATAAATATGAGTTACTATTATATAATATCCAAATGTTGATTTACACTTTATTTTTTGCAGTAAAATTGTCTTTTTTCAGTCATAGTTCACAAACTATTCTTTATTATGAAATTCTAAAGTTACTAAACTAATCTTTTGAATGTGTAAAATTATTTCTATAAACAAAAACAGTTTTGAGATCATTCATTTTAAGATGAGTTTCTATCTTTCAATACATTAAATGTATCTTTCTATTATCTTCTGGATTGTATCATTATTGATGGCACATCTCTTAAAATAATTATGTTTTTATTTTGCATATGATATATATTTTCCTCTGAATATATTTGTAATTGTAACTATGTAGGTTTTTTAGCAGTGAATCTGATGAATCTAAATGGGTTTTTATGATCTGTTGATTTTCACTTTGTATTTATCCTTCTTATGAGTTTGGCAGTATTTGTGGCCCTATGATTGATGTCTTTCCTTATTTTTGGAAAAGTCTTGACTGTTACCTCCTTAAATATTTCTTCTGCTTCTCTCTATTATTTTTGCAGAACTCTACCTAGAAGTAGAGTTCTAGGTAGAACTTGTTGGAATTGATCCTTACAGTTCTTAAATATTTTTCCCATTCTGATTTTCATTTAACTTTCTTTCTGTTTGGATAATTGATATTGGTTTATCTTCAGGTTCTCTAATTCTTTGTCAACTGCCCCGACTTTACCGATGAAACTGTTAAATGAATTATTGGTTTCTGATATTGTGCTTGAGTGCTTCTTAAACTTATATTTCTAGCCATATCAGACACTCCCTGATAGTGTCCATCTCTCTGATGAAATTTTTCATGTGTCTATGTCTATTGTTTATCCTCTCCACTACCTCTTTTTTTTAAATTGTTAAACTGTTTTATTAGCCCTACAATTGCTAGGGTAATAAAAATTTCATACAAATTTCGGATAAATCTATAGCAAATAGTTGTGTAATATGCCACCTCTACTAGATGTTTTAAGAAATTAACCATCAATGCTCTTAGCCAGAGACCATTAGGAATACCTGCAGTTCAACAGTTTGGCTTTTACTATGGGGAAATATACAATTATGATGGGATTTATGCTTATTTTGGATAATTTGAGGGAGTTTATAAGGAATTAAATGTCTGTTATATATTGGATGCTCTCAGAAAGCAGAGCAATCCTATGATTAGGTATCTCAATAAATCTTATTTATCATATGGCAGATTAAGTAAGAATAAAGACATAATTTGCAAAGTACTGGCAGTCCCTCAATTGGTAAGAGAGAAGGACGTTTGGTATTTGAGGATTTCATGATCTTGTCTGATGATTTTCCAGCTTGCTCAGTCTTTCTTCTGAATGTTTTGTAGAAATTTACAGAAAAGATAGAGCATGTGAAGGCAACCCCTTCAATCTAGGCTTCCCTTCTTTCTCCAATTGACATACTAACCCCCACTTGGCTTAACAACTCTTTATAATTTAGCTGACTTCTTTTTAGCTGTCCATCTCATTCTTCCACCCTCTGATGAGGTTGAAATGGTCCATTTGTCATAATTCTTCTATGAGGTATTTCCCCTCCTTGGAATTCCAATTACTTGGATGTTTCCAACCTTAATTTCTGGTGGCCTCATGGAAAAGTATGAATTCTTTTAGATTATTTAACTTTTACAAATTTTTTAGAGGTGGAGCAATATTTTTTTGCTTATTTCCACAACTTAATTAGAAGTAAAAGTTCAAT
>PVIY010045546.1:0-18964 GCA_004026745.1 Myrmecophaga tridactyla | reverse complement strand
CAGTATATTACTTGTTACATACAAGAGATAGCTAAAAAGACCTTGGGGCTTAAGAAAAAACAAACATTCTGTTTCTCTCAGATTGTCCTCCAAGTAAGCAGATAACAGTCTCCACAGTTTACTGCCAAGGCCATTCTGAAACCAGTCACTCCCAATACCTTCCACAGGTTTTCCTATTAACCCTTGGCTCCTACATGTGTTTATGGTGGCAATGTTCATGTTTGCAATTGATGGAGGTGGGTATATTGACAAGAGGAATGGAAGAGCGAACTGTGATGTATACATACAATGGGATATTGAGTGGTTGCAAGAAGGAATGAAGTTGGTAGGCATGCAAATAGGTGAATGAAACTTGAGGACAGTGTGTTGAATGAAATAATCCAGAAAGGAAAAGACAAATAGCATAACCTCTCATTAATGTTGACTAATTATAATATGCAAGCTCCAAGAATTGAATTTGAGTGCATACATTATCAAATGAAAGCCCATTATAAAGGATTCTACGTTGTAAGCTCTTACAGCAGTCACATCTATTCCAGAGTTGTAACTATTATTTCTAAATTCTGAGATGCTGAGTTTTTGTGTATAACTTGGTCATTCCCTGGAACTTGCAGTACTTGTGTGTTACCTGAGACTCAGAGCTAGAGTTCTTTAGCTATGAAAGTCAGCATTTCCCCTTACAGAAACTGTTAAATCACTGAAAAAATGATCAGACTTCAATTAGAGACATAAATGAAGATGATCTGTGTAGGACTAAGGTAAATCAGACTAAAGGGTAAAGGATGGTATTGACTGTATTTTAAAACTTCAACTTCTGTGGGAGACCAAAGGAAGAGATGTTTATTTGATGCAAAATTTATGTTTTTGGAAGCACACTGCTAATTTAACTTGCATGGTCATCTTATTTGAACACCATAACTACATGGAAACTTGAGTAGGAAGTGAGAGCCTTTTGGTTCGTACAAGTTGGTGTTCTGCCTAGATACATAACAGAGTAATCTAGGCAAAAGATTAAAAGATATTTTCAAAGTCCCCTTGAGGAACTGGAGGAAAAGGTGGAAATATTAAATTTCCCCACCCGGGGAAGAGCTGGTGTTCTCTCAGTCATTGGGGACTGCCAATGTGATGGGCCTGGCCCTCCATCTTGGGGCTTACCTTTATGAAACTTAGTCCTGCAAAGGAGAAGATAAGCCTACTTATAATTATGCCTAAGAATCACCCCCAGAGAACCTCTTCTCTGGGGTTGAAAATATTTGAGATAAACCAGAAAATAATAACTCAAAGGGACTAGATTTATTTCCATGTCTGACACAATAAAAAAGGGTTCATGGAAAAATTTTAAAAAATGAAAATCTGGGTTGGTTGGTGCTATACCCCTATAGGAGGTCTCTTAGGGTTCGCATTACTGGAAGAATGTAATGAGATCAACTGTCATGGTCAGGTTCATGTGTCAACTTGGCCAAGTGGTGGTTGGGCAAGTGCTGGCTTGTCTGTTGTGATGAGGACATTTCACAGAATTAAATCATGATCATGTCAGCTGCATCCACAGCTGATTCCATTTGTAATCAGCCAAAGGGGTGTGTCTTCTGCAATGAGTGATGCTTAATCTAATCACTGAAAGCCTTATAAGGAGGATTCAGAAGAGACAGGCTCTTCCTGTTTCAGCTGGTGAGCCTCTCCTGTGGAGTTCATCCAGACCCTCTATTGGAATCGTCGGCTTCACAGCCTACTCTGTGGATTTTGGACTCTGTGTTCCTACAATCATGTGAGACATTTTTATAAATTTTATATTTGCGAGTGTTCCCTGTTGGTTCTGTTTCTCTAGAGAACCCTAACTAATACATCATCTTAGTCCTGGCACAAGTCCTTCAGAGTCTTCCAAAGTCTTTCCCTGCATACTTATCTCCTTCTTTCCTTCCTCTTCTCTCCTCACATTTCCGGTGCCCTGCTGGTTTCAGTCCCTAGGCACACGGCACTTTCCTAACCCCCCTTGCCTTTCTATAGGCTTCTTCTCTGATTGGGACATCTGTTTCTACAGTCAGAGAATTGTATTTAGGCTAACAAATTACAGATGGTCTATTTCAAATATATATTGCCAGAATGTATATTTGGACATCTCCACAGAAGTTCCACAAGATCTTCAGTCACTAAAAGTGTTGCATACATTGGAAGAGTGCAGAAAATGGAAATAATGCCAGGGGTTCTGTGTGCATTTTCCTCTGGCTTCAAACATTTATTCCCAGGGTAGAAATTTCTCGTGGTCCAATTGTCCTCAACATGAATGTGGATGACAATGAGCCTAATATTACTGATCACTGCTCCCCAAAAGGGACACATTTTTAGTTGTTTTATTTGAACTCAAGGAAAACTTAAAGGGAAAAAAATTGAGAACTAATTTAAGTCCTCTTTTCCAGCTAGAATTTATGTATTAAGGCTGAATTCACCCCAGTAATTTCTAAAAGAAGGAAATGGGGTGGTAACCTTTCATTGGCTTATGTATTAATTCTAAGTGCTAACCAGGAAAATGGAATTCTGATTACCATCTCAATATTTTTCTAACTTATCCAGGAAGATAATATTTGGAAATACCATTGTTATTATCTATTTCCTCCTCCTGATCCCATTGTCTTCCCTACTCTGTCTTGCAAACAGCAAAACCCAAGCTCCCTTGCCAGATTATTTCTGGATGGGTTCAACTAAACAGAGACCCTGACAATAAGTGGAGGATGATAAGTGAGAGAGGTCGAGGAATGTCACCACTTCCTGCCTATTTGGGATCACACCTCTGTAGGCAGCTTTTCCTCCCACCCACTCCCTGACTACTACTTCAAAGGGATCTCCTTGTTCCCCCAACCCCTTCAGCATTAGAGGTGGTAACAGTTTCCTGCCATTATTCATCTCTGAGCGTGCTTTTTTTTTTTTTTAATATTTTTATTGAGAAATCTTCACACATATGCGTAGTATATAATCACTGGCTCGCAATGTCATCACATAGTTGTATATTCATCACCATGATAACTTTTAGAACATTTGCATCACTCCAGAAAAAGAAATAAAAAGAAAAAAATCATACATCTTATACCCCTTACCCCTCTCTTACCCCTTACCCCTCCCTTTCATTGACCACTAGTATTTCAATTTACCCAAATTTTTATACTTCATATTATTTTCATCCTTTTTTTATACTCATCTGTCCATACCTTGTACGAAAGCAGCATCAGACACAGATTTTCACAATCACATTTTCACATTTTAAAAGCTATATCTTTATACAATTGTCTTCAGGAATCAAAGCTAATGGAACACAGCTCAACGGTTTCCAGTACTTCCCTCCAGCTGCTCCAATACAACATAAATTAAAAAGGGATATCTAAATAATGCATAAGAATAACCTTCAGGATAACCTCTCAATTCTGTTTGAAATTTCTCAGCCACTGAGACTTTATTTTGTCTCATTTCTCTCTTCTCCCTTTTGGTCAAGAAGGCTTTCTCAATTCTATGATGCCTTGTCCAGGCTCATTTCGGAAATCCTGTCCCACCTTGCCAGGGAGATTTACACCCCTGGGAATCAAAGCATGCTTGTTTTCAATCACAATCTCATTTTTATTCTCTTTATTAAAGTTCCTTTACTTGAACCTTCTGGGATGAATCCTATAAGGAACTGAATGATACAACCAGAAACAGAACATTATTCTCACCAGGTTACATTGATTAATACAAAACATTCTCTGATACACTGTAAATTTTATGCCAAGATATTTTCACTATCTGACTCAAAAACATGTCAAATAGTCTGTGCTTTTATTTTACAGGAAAAATAATATATATATGTGTACACACATATATATATTCTTATAAGTATTTATCATATATATTCTTATAACTATATATCTAATATACAGCTGATGACAGCCTCATCTCAATCAAGATAATACAATGGCCTATGACTCATCTTTCAGTTTTCAATACATTCAATCATGTCTAATTATCTTTTTTTTCCCCCTCTACACTCCTCACATGTTAAAAAACTCCCAATTTTTAGCAGCCCTTTATCTGCCTTGAGAACATGTGAAACAAAGTTTACACAACACAGAAAAAAGATGCTGTGAGCACCTGAATTCTTCCTGTCTCATCAGGGTAGTTTTGTAGCACTCCAACATAAGCTCATGCTTCCTCTAACTTGCTTGGCCACTCAACCCATGCCCTCATTTCATTTTCCCAGATTGCATTTGGTTGCTTATTTTCAGCCATTCAGGTGCCACTTCCAGTAATTGACCCTTCTGCTCAAGGCACTCTTTTCCTAGGCAAGTAGGAGGCATGGAGAGCTCCAAAGCTGATGAAATCCTCTAGGCACATGTCTTTATATGGCATATCATTAAAATCATTTGCCTATATATTATCCTTCCACAATAAACTCTAAGCCTCAAAGTCAGAGACTGCTGTACCCAAGATTTCCTCTTGGACAGTCAGTACACTGTGCTGCTCAGTCAATACTTGTTAAATATTTAATCAAAGAGTGATTCAGTGGAAAATTAAATGCATGACCAGGTTTATTCAAGAAAGAACTGCTGCTGAGCAACATAAAACAATCAGCTGTTCATTAGTTCAACCCTTTTTAATTCCAAACATTATGTTCAAATACATGCATCGAGTTCTGCAGCCTCATGTTTTCTAACACATCTCTTTTATCCTTCTTTTAATTGCAGAGCTAATCCTTTCAGCAGCACAAACAGTTTTTGACAAGATGGAATGGTAACTGCTTTATACCTGTAGTTTAAATAAAGAGAATTTAAAGTTTTCTCTGATGGGTAACTTCTGAAAAGCCCAAGACTAATGAGAAAAAGAGATGAAGACATTCTCCCAGATAATTTTGGGTCCCTAAATGGTTGATCGTTGAATGCTGAAATGTTCTAACATGCTGACGGACAATGAATTCCCAGAGAATTAAGAAGTGCATTCCAGAACAAATACACAGCAGGACACATTCTTTAAGGAGGACTGAGCAGCAGTGAGATTCAGAGTGTATGCTAATTTCTTGATTAATTTACTGGTTACCTTCCTAAGAAACAAGGAGAGATGTAAACAACTATGCAAAGGGTGAGTTTCAATTGTCCAGTGACCACAAAATTATTAAGTCTTTGATGCTCCCAAGGATATGAGAAAATAGCAAAGGATGAGAACTGCTGAACTTTAAAGAAGTCAGTTTGAGAGAATCATAAAACCATCCTGTGGAAATAGAAAATGACGTACTGCTACCCAGATAAATTTACGGGAGAAACCACAAAGGTGAGTTTGTTGGGGGAGAGTCAAGGAAGCAGGAATGGTAAATTGCATGCTTCTAAAATGGTAGCCAGAAATGCAGTTTAGTAATGAAAGAAGCATGACCAAAATGAAAAAGGGGAAGAGGACATTACATGCACATTTTTTAAAAGACAATATGTGGGAACTCAGCACTTGGCTGTACATATATATGTTTTTTTCCTATGACGCTGAACTTCACACTATTCCTCACAAGGCCATCTGGACCTCTCCCACATTGTTTTCAAAGCCCCTTCCAGCTTCTTCCTCTTTCAAAATGCTCACTATCTTCAAGTCTCCAGGCAAATGGTTTCTCCTCTACAAGTATTACAATGACCTCCATCTGGAAGCAATTTCTCCTAATTCCTGACTCTCAGAAGTAATCCTCTCTAACTGGCTATCCAGGAACCAATACAGAACTCACCACCACTGAGCAAATGATCAAATGAGAAATCCAGAGAGTGGCCAAATCTAAAAGGGGTAAAATAAATGCCAAAACTTGTAAAAAGAGTCAATAATCTGGAAAACAGGAGTATGAGAAGAAGGTGAAGAGCATTGAACTTGAAAGGGGTTGAAGAGTAGAGGAGAGAGGTCTAAATGATCTCTTTAATGTCCCTTTCTTTGCATACTCTACTGGCTACATGCACTGTGCATACATGCACTGTTGGCCAGGTGCTTCATGATCTGGCTAGTATAGGAATATGATCAGAAAGGAGAGCAGAATCCAAGAGCATCCCTCTCCAGAGACTTCCTGGTTTCACCTGCTAGAAGTATCCTGCAGAATTTCTAGGGTGAGAGTCAGACTCCTATGACTCTATTTTTTCTTGGTGCATTATTATTATTCCATCAAGCATTAGAGTTTCCCTTGACCTTTAGTGGAACCAAGCCTTGATTATCAAAAGCTTGCTTGGCCTATTGGCATGGCAAAGATATATTACAGACCCTTTTGGAAGCCTGCCACTCCTCCTAGAGCTGGAGTGATGGAGGTGGTTAATGGGACAGAGAGCTAGCAAATCGGGAAGCAATAGTTTAGTGGAACATTGTGTTTTACATGGAAAAGGGTGGTGACTTCTTGTAGGCAAATTCCACAGTGGTGAGATAGATGGGCCAGTTAGCTCTGCTAAAGTGGATATGCTCTACTGTTGGGGGGGGGCGGGGTTGGGATAGATACCTAGAGGTATTGTACAGTGGCATGTATGTCCAATTATGAAGAGCTTTGCACACCTGTAAATGAAAGAAATGTCTATCATATTTATTATGGTCCAGAGCCAGGGACCATAATGCTATCTTTGTGAAAATATTTTCATCATCCAAGTGGGGATGTGTCAGAGAAAGGGAAACAGGTCCATAATTAAAGTGTACATGACTCTTATTTCATGAGTAACTGTGGAGTGGAAGCAGAGAAATTAGTCTATATATAGACTAAGAGCTGATGGTGCAAGTGCAGATGTTTTACAGAATGATATGTTGGACCACAAGAAATCTCTCAGAAATAACCTTCAGCATTAAGCATTGGCTTTGGAACCCTTAGAGAGGAAATTTGCTCCTCTATTTTCAACAGAACTTTTATGTCTCATGCACAAATATACTATAAATTTTAATTAAGAAAGAGATCGTTAGTGATTTACTACACCAGATAAGTGGTATGGCGTCTTTATAAATCCTAAATATCTGGATTGAACAAATACTGTGATCTTTTTTCAAAGGATGCTATCAAATATCCCTTTCAAATAACGATTATTGGGAGAGGCAGTCCACCATGGGCCCTGAGCATCCTTGCATGTTCTTACTGAAGGTGTCACAAAAAGAAGTCTCTAACCATTTGTTAATTGGCCCCTTTCTCTTTCTCATAGTAGGCAATCTGGAGGGATGGGATGACATTCCTCCACCCCCAAACAAACAGCAGGCTCATAGTGAAAGCAATACTTCCACAACCTTGTGTCCCACAACTCCTGCAAACCCATGGAACTTGAGAAGAATGGAAATCCAATACAAACAACATGAAGCATATGCTGCCTGCTGTGTCCTGGGTAATAGAGTCATTTGCCTTTAATCCAGGAGTCCCAAGTTTGTGCATTGTGAATTAATACTGAGCTGACTTACTAGTTTGCAATAGGGTAAAATCCCAGACCCTTCACAGATCCTGATAGCCATTTTGAAGATTGGAACTTAGATACACAATTCTACTTTTTCCCTTTCCACTGAGTGCCACAGCATAATACTTGACAGCAATGCCTTACTTTTAATTCTGAGACTGTGTTATGCGGGTTTGTGTTTATTTTCTCCACAGCACCCTCTAGGCATGATAATTGAATCATAGCCATTTCATGCTAGCTGCCGAATAAAGCCTGCTATGCTGAGAGAACTGTCTTCTGTCCCTAGCATTAGCATTTCATTCATTTTGGAACCATTAAAGATCTTAACTATGATATATTTGAGGCTGGAATATATTTCTACACTTACCTACTCTCATGACACTGTAGAACTAGCTTTCCCACCTGTCAGTAGCCATTTTCTGTGTGTGACAGCTGATCAAGTGGTGGCAGAAAGGGGCATGTGTTCTTTACCCCATTGCACCTTCAATGAAAACATTGCTGGATCAGAGAAGGCAGCCCAGACTTACAGAAAAAGGAATTGGTCCTGAGAGACTGAAAGACTCAGCTCACTGATCTTTCCTAAACCAGGCTTGCAAAGCAAGTTTGTTCTACCTCAGCTTCCATGTGATTTCAGTGGATTTTCTTCCCTTGGGGAGTGGATAAACAATTATGTGTTCCACAACCTGACAGGCAGGAATCTTGCCTGGAAGTTATAGAATTTCCAGAATGTAAGAATTGTACAGAGGCTGAATCTATTTAGAAAGCCAAAGAGGTATTATTTGATGTAGTATTTGCAGTGTAAGCATACTATTTTCACTCACATTATACAAACACTTTGTATACTTTGCAGTCAGGTGGAGATCATGAGGGTGTGCTACAGTTCCTCATGGTTACTTTTTGACATTGGCATGGTAAAACTAATGAAACAAGCTGCATATGATAAATAAGAGTCCCACATCACTTCCAGGAAGGGGCAATCTAGAGATGCAGAGGGCTTGTCCACCAATAACCTGTTGCTATGGACAAGGACTTGAAAAGTGACTCCTTCTGGCTTCCTTGCAAACTTGTCCCTTGACATTGATATATATCTGCAGCTTCATCATGAACCCTCGGACTTTCTTGGATCTGTCTTTCATCTTCTCGGGACAGGGAGTAGGACCTGTGCCGCTAGCCTCTTTCAGCCTGCTCCTGAGCAGAACATTGGATGGTTCATGAAGTTACCTCCAAGCCATAGTTGTTGCATTTCTTCTTTAACAATGCATTTTTTAGACACAGAGAAGAGACAGCTGAGTCAAGGCCCATTGAGCACAGAATAGGTATCCTCAGAATAATGGAATTTATCTAAATATTGGCTGAAAACTGGAAGGGGCAGAAGAAGGATTCTAGCTGCTTCCATAAACTGGAATAGAGATGTTCAGCCAAAAATAAGATATGAGAGGAGCAGGCAGTCGCAAGAGTCTAAATAAAAGAAATACACAGCAGGAACCAAGGCTGTCAAGGTAGGGACCTCAAGAGAGAGAAGGTGGGAAGAGAACAAGACAGGAGTTGAATTGGGAAGAGGGATTTGCTCTAGTTACAGTCCATGGTAGCAAGTTTAGCTTAAAAGGCCAGAAAGGAGTGGGCTTGGGGGAGGGGGTCTCTCTTTCTCTGACATTTTGCCATCATCCCTCTTTGTGAAACCCATTTCCTCTCATGACTCCTGCTGATTCTTGCTTCTTCTTTGATTTTCCTCACTTCTTCAGCGCTATGCTTTTCAACAAGGCTCCTTTCCCTTTGTCCTTTCTTTAAACTTTGGTCCTCTGAGAGCTTGTATCTGTTTTGTTTTCTTCTTCCTCTGCATTCCTTCTCATGATTTGGATTCCATATATGTCTGTGCCAGTATGAAATTTTCATGTATCCCAGAAAACCACATTCTTTAATCCTCATTCAATATTGGTGGGTGGGATCTTTTTTATTGTTTCCATGGAAATGTGACTCACCCAATTGTGGGAGGTGACTTTTGATTAGATAGTGTCCATGGAAATGTGTCTCCACCCTTTCAAGTTGTGGGTGCTTACTAAAGCCCTTTAAGAAGAAATCATTTTGAAATGCTAAGAGTCAACAGAGCCTACACATCCAAAGACCTTTGGAGATGCAGAAGGAAAATACTCTCAGGGAAATCTTATAAAATGAGAAGAGAAAGGTAGCAGTCATTGATATATGCTTTTCCAGCTGACTGAGGTGTTCTGAACCCATCAGCCTTTCTTGAGCCAAGGTATCTTTCCCTGGATGCCTTATTTTGGACATTTTCACAGCCTTAGAACTATAAACTTGCAACTTAATAAATTTCCCTTTTTAAAAGCCACTCCATTTCTGATATATTGCATTCTGGCAGCTTAACAAACTAAAACAATGCCAAATCTTTTTAGTGGCCCAGATCTCTCTGCTGAATTCCAGCTACATATCAGTTTTTCTGCAGGACCTCTTAAAATTTTGCATTTCATATATTGCCCAGTTTGTGCACTGCCAGTGAAAGCAGGCTAGTGTTGTCATTCAGACCGTGGCAGTGGTAAATTACACTCATTTCTGGGGCTGCCATAGCTGTTCCTACAAAGCACCCAATAGAAATGTATTCTCTCACAGTTCTGGAAGCCTGAAGTCTGAATTCAAGCCTTCAGTAGAGCTGAGATCCTCAAGAACCTCTAGGGGAGATTTCATTTCTTGTCTCTTCTAAATTGCAGAGGCTTGCAGCACTCCATGGTATTCCTTGGCTTGTAGCTTTATCATTCCAATCTCTGCCTCTGTCTTCAAATGGCCTTTTCCTCTTTGTCTGTCCTCAGTGCATCTCTTTATAAGGATGCTTGCCATTAGATTTAGGGCTTACCCTAATAGTACAGGGTCATCTCATCTCAATATCTTTAAATGAGTCACATCTGCAAAGGGCCTTTTTCTGGATAAGTTCACATTCACACGATTTTGGGATTAGAACATGAATATTTCTTTTGGGGAGACCACCATCCAACTCATAACAACTAATTGATTTTGGATTTTAGTTTCATCCCTATTTCCCATGGAATCTTTTTGAACAGCAGAGTAATCTTTCTAAAGTAGGGTTTTTGTTTTTTGACATCATTACTGGACATCTTCAGTGGTTCCTCATTGTCAGTAGTAATTATTAAAAAGCAGCATGTCCCAGAATGTCCTGAGAGAGATTGTACAAAATGTATGGGCTCAAGAACCATTGAAAAAGACATCCTGGGACAGTGAAGTCCAGACTCAGGCACGTGGTCCTGAAGGCCCTCGTGACCATGTCCTCACCAACCCAGATATCCCTAAGCCTCTCTACATCCTGTCTCAGGCCTGTGTCCCAGCAAAGCAAATGCATTAAACTCTTGGCATTCTCAGGATTTACTGGCAGTTGCATACCACTATCTTTCCATATACTTCCTGCTCCCTGTGGGTGCCACCCTGGTCCAACCAGCAATTTTCAAGTCTTTTCAAGAGTCGTAATGAAGATTCTCTTTTCTGTGACACTTCCCCTTACTTCCTCGGAAAAAGCTAGCTACTCCTTCAGCAATGCCCCCTTTCTAGCCTCCTCTTTTTACAATTGTATCTAGTATTGTAATTTTATATATAGGTCTCTGTCTTCCCAACTAGACTGCAAGTTTTCAGCAGATTTTCATTTCTATGGATCCCAGTCCTTAAGACATGGCTGATAGTCCAAAAGTGTTTTTTGATAAATGAGTGAATGAATGAATAGAGGAGAAAAGTTTTGGTTCCAAGTACATTATATGTGAAATAGAAATCATAACTACTATAAGAATAATAGCAATAGCTTGCATTTATGCAACAGTTCACCATGCATATTTTGCTTAACTTTTGATTCATTATATACTAACAGAAAACATACAGTAAACATTAAAAGGACTTTTTGGGGGGCAGGATCAAACCTAAACCACAAGCAATGATAATCATCAGCTCCCATCTCCAATCTCCTAGCCCTTCTCCCCAGCCCCTGTGTCACCCTCAGAATGCAGAGCAGGAACGCACAGTCCCATGCTCCTACTCTGCCCACATTGGTTTTCAGAGCCACAGTGGAAGTATTTGAGTTCAGCGTGTTGGTTTAAAAGTATTATGTACCCTAAAAAAGTCATGCTTTAATCTTAATCCAATCATTAAGGAGCAGTCACTTATTTTAATCCTGATCCAATACTTGTAGGATGGAAACTTGATTAGATCATCTCCACAGAGATGTGGTAGGTCTTATTGAGGGTGTGATCTTTGATTAGATGGAGACGCAACTCAGCCCATTCAGGTTGAGTCTTCATTAGTTTTCTGGAGTCCTTTAAAAGAGGAATGTTTTGTAGAGAGCTGATAGAAATGACAGAAACTACAGAGCCAATAGAACTTCAGAGCAAAGTTGACACAGATGCTGTCACTTGAAGAACAGAGACACAGATATTAAGAGATGGTTAGAGCCCAGCAGACATCACTATGAGATGTTAAGCAAGCCAAAACCTGGAGAGAGCCAAGGGAAGCCAAGAGATGAAGGCCAGTCTTGGAGAAGTAAAGTGAGGAAACCCCACAGGAACAGAGGCTGGAAACAACAGATCCCAGGATCAAGGAACCAGCAGATGCCAGCCATGTGACTACCCAGCTGACAGAGGTTTTCCTGACCTTTCTTGCATGAAGGTAACCTCTTATTGTTGCCTTAATACACATTCACTTCCTTAGAACTGTAAACTTGTAACTTATTAAATTCCCCTTTATAAAAGCCATTCCAGTTCTGGCATAATGCATTCCAGCAGCTTGCAAGCTAACACATTCAGGAACCTAAGGGAGAAACTTGCTTCCTGGTCACTCACAAATTCCACATTGTTCTGTGTGATAACACCATACCCTGCCCCCCATGTCCAAATAGAATCTAGACCTGCTGCTTGTGATATCTGGTCTCTCCTTCAATCAGCTCCACAGCTCCATGGAGTCCAAAAATCAGTTTTGAGGGCCCCTCCTTGTTCTGGAGGAAGAGGATAGTTGAGTATGAACTTTCTGGATGGTAATTTAGGAGAATGTAGTAAGGGTCTTGGAGTGTTCATGCTTTTGTACCAAATTTCCTTTTAACAAACATAAAAACTTACTCCAAGGAAACAATTTGAAATGCATACAAAGTTTTCCACGTAAGGTTCATGATGTTGATATTTATAATGAAACAAATGCAAAAGAACATATATATGTGTGTATATGTGTGTATATATATATGTGCATGCACTCAAAATTTGGCATTGTCATTTGCTTATCTAAATGGGAATTATAATAGTTCTTCCTTCTAGCAGGCTTGTTGTACATGTTTATGAATGGGGTGTGGGTGGAGTATGTATAAAAAGTTTTTAGAAAGTGTGTAATATACAGCAAGTACCTAATAAATATTAGTTATTCTTATTACAATTTGACTTCTTTTTCCAAAATTAAAACTATAATATAGATATCATTTGTAATTTATTTTATTTACTTAACTTGTGAACATTATTCCATATTAGTACATATTCTGCTATATGATGAGTTTTTAAATGTTGCATATTATTCCATATTGTTTCCTTAAATTTTTTTTTTTTTTTTTTGCATACGCAGGTGCTGGGAATTGAACCCAGGTTTCTGGCGTGGCAGGTGAGAACTCTACCACTGAGCCACCATGGCCAGCTTGGTTCCTTAAATTCTTGACATAAAATGACTGAACTAAAGAGCAAATGAAATTTTAAACTTTGTAACTCAACATTCTCCTAAAACTGTTGAGAATTGATGGTTCCTCCCCAGAAACATTTAAGGGTGTAGGCTCCTGCATCCAAGCTTGTATAATCCAATCAGAGGGCACCCTCTTGGAAAGTGTGATAAAAGCACTTGAGCTATAACCACATGACAATTTTTACTTAAGTTTCAGTAATGGATTATTTCCACCATAACTTAACCATAGTAAAACTTGGCTTTTTTACAGAGGAAAAAAGGTACAGAACAAGAGGATGTGCCATGTTCCCAAGATGGTAGGGTTAATATTTCAGAGAACAAAACAGGTCAGACTGACTGACTCATCAGTCTCAAGGGAATTCACCCAGAAACCAGTGACTAGCGATTACCCCAAACCCCATGCAACAAGGGAGAAAACCTCAACTGCATTGTACTCTGATGTTAAAAAATGTATTTTAACAGCCTCTCTCATCCAGGGATTGGAATAACAGCTCCTTCCAAGGGATTCCTGAACTCCAGCCCATGGATCCCAGGGATCGTCACTTCCATCTCTCCCTCTTTGCTTGGCAGGAAATTTGTTGCTTAGACAGCATTGGCTTGCATGTTCCTGATTAATTCTTTGGCTATCCTCACAAAATACTGAATTAATAGAACCCTAGCAGGTACTGGTGTGGGGATGGACATTGAGGGAATAGCCTGGATGACCTGGTGACTGTGGCAACTACACCTCTGCATAAATTTGAGCATGTGAAATAATAGCAATGGATCCCATGTCATGTATCTCCTTCCCTATAGAAGAAATACTCTTTCCCCTTCCTCCAGCCTGCTGCACTGGACTTCTTCCCCTCTCAAGTTTAGCTCATCTCCATCATCATGACCTATCTCTTGCTCCCTTGTATTTGAAGATAAGGATCCACCTCCATAAGGGTTTTTGATTGAGCACTTCTCCAATGCATGGCTTCTAATTCACCCCCTCAACTCAACCAGCTTATACATGGCACACTTAAGTCCAAGAAGGCTTTCCTCTCTGAGGAATCCAAGTTTCTGGAAAGTATCCCTTGACTAGTCCCTCAGCCTTCCACTCTTGCCTGCATCCCTGTTTGGACAGGAAAATGTGAGCAGTTAAGGTTAATGGGTTAATGGGCATTCATAGATTTGGCTTCTCAGAGTAAGAAGCCTTTCATAAGAAGGCCTGAAACAGACTTATTCTTATGAGGAAACACCATATCTCTCATACTTGTGACCTGTAAATGGACAAAATACCTCCAAGGAATTTTATGAGCCAATTGTAAAGCGAACATTTAAAATAATCTCCCATTTTTTAAGCACAAAAATGGGTTCTGGACCTTTTCTTTAATCTCTCTGGGTTGTTGATATTCCATTTGTCTTCTAACTGAACACTGTGAAGGAGAATTAAAGATAACTTTATGCTGTTACTCATATCTGATTAGAAATGCATTTCCTTCTCTTAGATATCCTTTGCATTATTTGCCTGTATTAACTTTCTTTCCTGAAACACAAAGGTTTAGAATACACCATTGGGGAATGTACTGCTACAAGAAAGAAAAAAAACAAAACACTAAATAATCTTATGGGTTGGACATATGCATACATATATTGCTTCTTATGCTGAATTTTTAATGACTTCAACCCCTCAAAATGAATGGTCACACACTCTCACAGAGATAACTTCCTAGAAGATACCTTCCCACAACTTATGAAATGATAACGCAAGACATAATCCTTTTATTTCAGATGGATGCAAACTCTATCAGCTTGAATTAATTTTCAAATAGTCTACTGTACTCCAGGGTAACAAGTGCTGTAGCAGCATAGACAAGCAATGCAAACACACTTAAGGCTGGGTATTGTTGGAATTCTTTCATGCAGTCATGGATTCAATTTATAGGGTTCAGCACTTGCTATGATTCATGTACTGGGCTAGTTGAAGGGAGCACATGGTATGAAAGAAGGAGAAGGAGGTGAAAAAGCACTTTCCCTTACCATATGATGGAAGAAACAAAGCTTGTCCTAGTAAGCCTTGGCAGGTCCGGAGTTTCTTCCTCTTTCCATCATCACCCTCAGGCCCTTATAGATTCTCTTAGGCATTCAGGCTCTTGTCCCTTTCATCCCAGTCCTAACCCAGTGACCAGACCAGGTAATTTCTGGATGGAGCAGTTTACCTGAGAAGGTTGCTATTGCTTATTACTGTATTTCCTCTGGATCCTGGACACTACCTTTCTCTTGGTTTCTCCAGATGTTATTCACTTGCCAACGCACATTGTGTGTTGCCATCAACGTCAGTTGCCACACTCTAAATCCTGGGAGGAAATTTCTTGCAGAGGTTGTCTAGTTTTCATGCCTAGCTTCATCCATGAGATGGATATATTTGTGTTAACTACCCTTAAGATACCAGTCACAAGTCTCCTTCTCCCTCTCAATCAAACACAGGACATTTTATTATCATCAGTAAGGATAGCGTTTTCTGCTTATATTTAATGTACAATGCATGACCTTCCATAAACTTGCCAAGTTTCTATTAAGGTCATTCTCACCAACTTGCTCAAGGGAAAGGAAGCTAAATTGGTCTTGGGTAAATGTGTTCTAAAGATCCATTAACTACTCCTGCTCACCTGGGACCTAAAATCTGTGCATTTCCTTGTCCTTCTGGGCATTAAAATTACATGGTGGATAGCTCCACAGTTTTCACTTTGAATAAACTGAAGGAAAAAGCCTGTAGAGGTATGCAAGTCCTTCCCTAGAAAGCAGTCAGAGAGTGGGTTTAAAATAAAACAGAAGAATTCAGTATGCCTTGCTAAACTCAAGAGGTTTCCCATAACCAAGGACTGCAGTATTGTTAAGTGTGGGGTTTGTGCTGAAACATTTACCAACAGGATACGCAACTTTCCCACACATTTTCCAAGAGAGGTTGCTCAATTAATGAGCATTTACTGAAGATGTTCTGCATAGGGCCCTGTTTTGTGGGTGGCACAACCTAAAAAGAAATTAAGGTGTCTTTTACTCTGGTGCTTTGCTCCTGATGGACTAGAGCTTACTTCCAGTCTCAGCAGATAAGGCAGGCTGTCCAGTATTTGACTCTCATCTGCTTTCCCCCTTTGATCCCTGAGACTTGCTCCCAAGCACGCTAAGCTTCAACGAGGGTGAATTATCTGCAGAGTAGCTGCACTTTTAGTACTCTCACACTTCTGTATGCCCTTGCTCTAGCAAGGTCAATGACAATGTTGTGTGTATGTGTGTTTTTCTTTTCCCCATTTTATTCCCAGTGCCTGACACTGAATATTGAACAATTGAGTCAATAAATTACCATTAATCTTCTCAGAATAATCCAGGTTGCTCCCAAGCATGCTAAGGTTCAACCAGAGTGAATTATCTACAGAATATCTATCCAGGACTAAATCTTCTGCTTAGAATATGGTATTTGCTCTTAATCAGCTCTCACACCAGCTCAAACGTCAGGTCTGTCAAATTGTCTTTGACTTTCTCTGTGTGTCAACAGCACTTTATGTTGTTGGCTTTTGCCTCCCACTAGACGTGGTCATGGAGGCTCAGAGCAACCGGGATTATTCTGAGAAGATTAATAGTAACTCATTGACTCAGTTGTTCAATATTCAGTGTCAGACACTGGGAATAAAATAGGGAAAAGAAAAAAAATGTACACACAAACAACATTGTCATTGACCTTACTAGAGCTTACAATCTAGTGGGAAAATAACACTGATCAAATAATTGCATAAAAGTGATATTATAACCATAGTACTTGTTATGACAGGGATGTATGGAGGGTAGGAATATGGACTGTGTTTAGGGGAAGCTCCTGTGAAAAATGAGGTTTGTGTTGATGTATGAAATAGAAGTTATCATGGTATGTAAAAGGATGAGGAGAAAGATGATAGCAGAGGAAATTGCATCTGCAAATTCCCCATAGCAAGAGGAATCATTATTTACTTCAAGAATTTAGCCCAAGAAGCTGAGAGTTGTATGGAGGACAGGGTATACAGGGCCTCTAGGAATTACTAAAAATGTTTGGGTTATTCTGAGAGCATTGGATAGAAATATTGCTAGAAAGGACCTGGCTGCAAAAAAGAGAATGGATATATGAAAAGAAATGATCAATAGAGAAAGATTCCTGAGAAAGGAGAGTTATCGTCATATAATGTAAGACAATTTAGTTCTAATGTTTCACAAGTTAAGCATTATTAAATGCATTTTATCATATTGTGGAAATTCCCTTCTAATCCTAATTTTCTGATAGAGCATATAATGAATTTTATGAAAATTTTTTTCTGCATTTGAGACTATTTATATTTTATCTTTGAATGCAATGGATTACATTAATAAAGCTCCTGATTTAGAATCACTCTTGCATTCTATGGATAAACTATGTTTGATTATGAAACATTTTGTAAACACTACTGAATTCTATCTGCCAACTTTTATCAATATTTTTGTATCCACATACACACATGAAATTTCCTACATTTGTCCTTCGTTCCACTCTTGGTTAACTTTTTTGTGCCAAGGTTATACTGGTCTCATTTGATAAGATGGGTTCCATATCTTCTTTGTCTGATGTTCTAAAAGGGATCATTTCCTTTAATTAGGCTCATCTATAAAACCATCTGGGTCTGTTGTCTTGGGGTTGGGTATTGGCAGTGAAAGCCTTGATAACATTTGACTGCCACGTCATATTCTGTAGTGCTTATTGTTTTCATGAGGCAGTTTTGTTTTTTAGTATTACTAAAAATACCATCACTTTTATCTGGCTTCAAATATTTGCATAAAGTATTTCAGATTACTCTCTTATGGCTTCTCATTTTGATCTATATTTACGCTCCCTCTCCTTTTCTAATATTGTACAAACACTTGCCTGTTTGTCTAGAGACTTGCTGATTTCTTTAGGTTTCTTAAAGATCCTTCATGATTGTAAAAGTGAGGAGCACTAAAGCTTTAGAAAGCAAAGTGTCTTGGTGAAGATCACATCTCCATTTGGGTAGAACCCACTTCTTCCAATGCAGAATCCATGAATGCCCTCGGACCTGCTGCCTTATCTTAGCTTGTAACACTAAGCTAAGATCGCTGTATACAGAGGGCATCAAGGTTTTCTTGTGATTGTCTTAGGGCAAAGCAATATTCTATATGACATGAGTTCAAACGCGGATAGGGTTGAGCCTAAGACATAAAAAATCATGGTGCCCCACAAAAGCTTTATGTGAAGCCACGTCCACCATACTCCATGAACAAAATCACAAACCAAATATACCAATGCAATTTGGTAGCAGATGAAATTTAGTAATGTAAAGTCATAATCATGGGTCATAAATACCATGGTAAATGTGGTCTTCATAGTTCATCTTCTATTACGAAGAAGGATATGCTAATGAAATTTCTACATGTGTTTTTTAACCAGTGAAGTTTGGTAGCATGGAGATATACATTTAACCCAGGGGAATGCATTTTTCCTTAAAACACTTTAGAGAAAAATGTGATGGATTCACTGATAACATACTGAAATGCCTCCTTTGTGATGACAAGCAACAGCAAATAATTAAGTAAAATGTTCTGACTTCAGCAATTTGAAACCCTTTCCAACAGGAGAAATTTATCCATTAAAAACCTCAATAGGAATTCTAACTGTGAGAAAATGACAGTGCTATTTATTTAGCACAAATGGAAAACACTCATACAATGTTTTCTTCTTATTTTCTGCATTCAATTTTAAAATAATATTTATATATACAAATGGCACCTGATCTACAAATCTTAATACAAAACTTTAATCCTGAAAATAATCATACTCTTAGAAACCTGATTGCTCAATGATAATAACATAA
>PVIY010045545.1:0-19030 GCA_004026745.1 Myrmecophaga tridactyla | reverse complement strand
CTGCTAAAACTGCAAACTTGACTCTATTGATCCAACAATATTGGTATTAATTATCTATTGCTGTGTAACAAATTAATCCCAATTAGCATCCTAAAACAACAAACATTTGCTGTCTCACAGTTTCTGTGGGCCAGGAAACCCAGGTTCATTTTAGCTGGCTGCCTATGGCTCTAGGTCTCTCATGAGGTTCAGCCAAGCTGATGGCCGGGATGACTGTCCCATCTGAAAGTTTGACAGGCGGGGAAGACCCACTTCCAGGCTCACTCATGTAGCCGTTGGCCGGCCTCAGTCTTTCTCCCCACGAGGCTGCTTCACGGCAGGCGAGCATTCTACCACCAACCCACCCACGCCCCTTAACAAGGCTGCTTCATGACACGGCAGCTGGCTTCCTCCCTGGGTCAGTCATCCGAGAGAGTGACAGAAATTGAGCAAGACAGAAGTCAGGGTCTTTATATGACCTAATCTCAGAAGTGGCTTCTCTTCACTTCTGCCATTGAAACTATTATGTCAGTCCAGCCTGTTCCTCAGGTGGAGAGGATTACATGAGGGCTTGAACACCGGGAGACGGCGATCACTAGTGGGTCATCTGAGAGGCCACCCACCTGGTAACCAAGTCTCTTCTACATTAGTTCATGCAAGATACAGATTTCTCAGGTATGCTTTTAAAATACCCTCTGAGTTCTACCGCAGACTTATTGTGTAATTACTGCGCTTTGTATCATGCCATCAAGTATGGCAGTAATTACATAAAGATAAACTTGAAGAGCATTTTAGGAGTTTTTGATTTGGGGGTAGCCAGTTATTATGTAAAAAATTGCTTCTGAAGAATAAAAGATACGTAAGAAATTATTTCTCTGTTCTGCAGGCTTAAGAGATGTTTATAGTAGTAGCAGCAAACACCGATTAGAAAGGGAACTGTAAAATAAGTTTAAAGGCCACATTTACCACTAGCTGCCTTGAATCGTCTTATATTTCTTACATAACCTCATTTAATCCTCACAACAACCATCTGAGGTAGTTCAATTTGATCCCCATCTTATAGGTGGGGAAATTGAGTCAGGCAGAAGGTAAGTAACTTACCTTAAATTATACAGCTGATTGGTGGTGGTGCCAGAACTCAGAACTGGGCATTTTGGCCCAAGTCCTCACTCTTTCTGAGATGCAAATGTCATCACACAATCTTAATATAAATTAAACATTGAGAATAGCCCTTCTAATCAGTCAATGCACTCACCAGTTAGTATACCACGTTAGTACCTTTTCTGAAAAATATTTTAAAACGTGCACTGACCTCAGTGACAAAGGGAAAAAATTCCAAATAGTCTCCAACTTCGATACTATTGGTTTTCCTCTAAATAGCATGGAGAATAAGAGTCAAAGTAAATTTCTCCTTCTTCAAAGGTCCTTTCCTAGGAAGGTACCCATTTTTTCTGTGATTCTAAATCTATAGCCCCAATACAGAGCAGACATTTAGTGATTATTATAGTTCCAAGAGCATTGTCTTTATATACAGCAAGAAGGATTCCAGTAGCTAATATGCTCTGAAAATGCATAATCTTATTTTCAGTGTTGATAGTTTATGGAACTGTATCATTATATAGGTCTTAGACAATATTACTGGATGGTATCACTGCTGTTGAAGCGACAAATGAGAAGTGTTATCCTAGGATAAGCACACTTTTCAAGCAATTAGAAAGACCTTGAAAATATATTCTTAATTTTTACTATAATTTCTATGGACAAATTGGACTATGATATTCTTAACCTTTCATCAAACTGATTTTCATTTTTAAAAATTATCCATTTAAACTTCTGTCTGCCTAAATGAGAAGGCTCTTTTAGTCACATAGTTGCTATTACAAGGTTAGTAATAGCTATTGCTAAATAACCACAGATCATGGTGAAAAAATATGCTCGTGACCAATAGCACGCCACATGGCGAGGCCCCATTGCTCATCCGTGGCAGCCTGCCACTCCTCCTCACCCATTACCCTCTGGGCCACCATGTGCACCAGGGATGCAGCCCCTTCTGTGACAGTATCTTCACACTTGGAAAATATAGGGGCATCTCAAATGGAGCTGTGGGATAAATATTGGCATATGAAGCTGTGGGATAAATATTGGCATATGATGTGCATATTAAAAAATAATAAATATTTTTAAATGAATGCCTACTTGAATAAATAACAAAGTAAAAAGAAAGGGGATCAGTACAGGAATAATTTGTTTTAAGCAATGACTTTCAGGATAAATCTGAAGCTATCTGACGATCTCTCCTTTTAGGCTTTTGATATAGAAAAAGACAACTAAATACACAGGTTTAGATTTGAACTCTGACCCTAGTACTCTTTTCAATTTCAGTTTTCTAATCTGTAATCTGAAGATGATATCTAAATTCCAAAGGTAATGTGGGGACTACATGAAAGTATATGGCCCACAGTAGTCACTCAAACTAGTTTTCTTCCTCTGAAATCAGTTCTTACAAAGAGCTTTGGATTTATCTCCACACATCATGGAGATCCTCTGTTTTCTCTTCACAGCTTGACACCTTTTGTGGTACCCCCGGGACCACCAGGGTACTTTCTTTGGGCTTTTGACATTGCTCAGGGATTCAGCAAAACAATGGCCTAAAAAATCCCTGAACTCTCAGGAATGAGTACAGTGAGACTACTCTGAAGACCTTCAGAGTCACATCACATCTGATTGAACTGGGTAGAGCCATTCTGATTCTGCCTTTTTTACCTGCCTATCCGGAATCAAAGCCATGAAAGGTCATTAACCCACAGGCCGACTCCCAAGGTCATAGTTATACTAGCAGAGACCCAGAAAATGTTCCGGATCATATACATGCAAGGCATGAACCCAAGTCTCCCATCTTCCTAAACAGGGCCTCTTTCCCAAATTCTAGTGTCTGATTTTCCCATCCTAATTAAATTAACTGTATGATAATTTGAACAAGTTGTTTTCAGTGTGATATAATCACAGTTTTACAAATGTCTATTTTCTAGGTGCCAAAGAGGTGCTGCAAAACCTAACCCATGGGAGTACCTGTGAGAAAACACAAATGAAATCATTCTGTCTCTGCAGCAGCCTGTGGGCACTCCCTAACTACTCACTGAAAACGGTCTACCCAGGTCCTCTCTGCATCAACTTTTTGCCACAGACCTGTCATTTCTTTCCTAATAGTTTTTGCGCAGTAAGAAGAACGCTCATCAATAATGCACATTTTTCAGGCATAGTAAAAATGTTTGTGAAAGGCTATTAACGCAAAAGCAAAATGCCACATTGCAAACACTAATCTCCCATTTATTTTAACATTCCTTTTTTCTTCCTTGAAAGTACTTAAAACCATGTCTGCATTTTAAAAATCTGACAGAAAAAGGTCAGTTGAAGGAGGAACAAAAGTATGGCCATTTGAAGACCTTAGGAGTTCAGAAATTTGGGCAATAGTTAATATTAGTTTCTTTGTAAGATTCACTCAGTTAATTTCTTTTGAAATTGATATGAAGGGTAGTGAGAATATTCATGAGTTAAGATCCAACACAAAGTTTTCAAAGAAGAGTATATTTTTACTACAAAGTGGTTAAGCCCCAGAAAAGTGGGGTATATAATGGGAAAAGTGACAGCCCCCTAACTGTATGGTGGGGATGGTACCACTATAATGAGAAAAACTATTGCTTGGAACCAGAACAGCTATATTCTTTTCTGAGCTTCCACAGTCCCCACACCCCTGGAGTACCATTCAAGACAGTGATGAACTGTGGTCTCAATTCCCTTATTAGCTGTAAGACCTAAAAATTATATGTGCAATTAAAAGGCAAAATGCTGATATTACTCATAGGAAGCCCTTTGTACATTAGCAAGGTACAAAAGTCTGCTGACACTTTGCAACAGAGATAGTCAGCAGGGCAGAAGATTAATAGAGCCTCATAAATTTGCAGGGTGAATACAGTAGATGGGGCAGAATAAGCATGTTGTGTTAGAGATAAATAAAGGGCATGGTCAGCTTGACAAAACCTTTAACAAGAAACACAACCAGTCCTTTTACGTAATTTGCTGGGCTGGCATTAGTCCATTTTATATAACTACACATTATTACCCCACAGCAGTTGCTACTCATGTCACAAAGGCCTCCAGCATGACCAAGAGAAGGAACACTGGGAAGACGACCAATTCTGATGGGTTATACGTTGGGTCATGCTGCCCCGTCTGTTACATTGCTCAACCAAAAGCTTCGACTGCAATAGTGGCATCACACTCCAGGCCAGCGTTTTCCTGGGGTTAATGGGCAGCATCTCATTTTTCCATGTTTTGATCACTTAAATGAAAACAAGGGAGCATATTACAATTCCAAAGCAAAGCAGATAATCTCTGGGATTTCTGTGATGGCCCCTGGTTTCTTTCTTTTTTTTAATTATAGACACATCTAAAGAGTTAATCCAATGAGCTCTAGCCACCTTTTCCTTGTGATAGCCAGTTTACAAAATGCTTTTCTGTTTACAAAATGCAAAATTACAAAATGTTTTCCTTGATATGTTGATTAAGAATAAGAAGATCTCAAGGGTCTTCAAATTTACCTTCTCTGTGAAAATGGTTCCCAAGTGAAGATGCTTATTTTTAATGCCTATTTGTGAAAAATGATATGAAAATTTCCCCTGGGAGTAACATTTCTTGCAAGGATTTTGACTGTTTCCTGGTTTTAGTAGAGCCTGTCTCCTAATTTGTGGGTCGTACAGTCATTGAACAAAGGCCTGAATACTGACTATAGGCTGTGTTCCTAAAACATGTAGCAAGCTCCCTTACTATGTAAACCATTAATTGGCCACAAAGAAAAAACTCAGCTTCTAAGTAACTAGTTGGGTCTGAGAACATTTAGGATTACGATGGCCATTCGGAGTTATAATGGACAAAACAGCCCACAAACTGGCTGTGTGAGGTGTGAGAAAGGGATTTGGACAGAGGCCAGTTAGAAAAGCCCATCTAAGGCAGACTACTATTTAAGTTTTAGGGAAATAGTTTTAGGACTTTTTTTTTTGTGTGTGTAGCACTTAAAGCAGCCCTACTGGTATTTCTAGGAAACTTGGTCTCCAATTCAACCAGACATTTGTTCGTATTCAATCCTTATTCTGGAAGAGGAGGTAGGCTGAAGGCTGGATCACCATGTTAGTGCTTTCCAAAGTTTTATGGTATAAGAATTACCCAAGGAACTTAACTATGCAGTTTTTTGGCCCCCAAACCTAGAGATTATGACTCAGTATGTTTGGAATGGACAAATAAATATGCATTTTTTTTGTCAACACCAAAGATTATATTGATGTAAGGAGTCATTGGACATCCTTCAAGCAATCCTGCAATATGTTGTAAAGGACAGCTGGCAGGCATCATTTAGAGATGCTCTTCTAACTCCTCTTGGTCCTCTGATACAACTGGTGGACCTGAATATATAGTAATCCTCCCGAGGGATCAGTTTGCTTGCTATTTGGACTTAATAAGCCTCAGTTTGCCATAAATGCTCTGGGCGATAAATAAAAGTTTTTTTTTTCCTCTCCCTGAAGGACATTATGGGTCTTGACCTGGGAGAAGAGTTCACCGTTCATTCAAAGAAAATCCTTCCACACGTGCCCTAAGATGGTGATTTCTATGAACTAACGTCCAGTCCTAATTAAAGAGCTGTATTCGACACCTAGCATTAGAGATTTTGGGATGGAAGGATAAAAGTGAGGAGCCTAAAAGATGAAGGAAAAAGTAGAATTTGACTTGAAAAAAGTATCTGCCTTTTAAGGTTTACTGCTAAAATGACACTGTCTATATATATATATTTTTTGGTATGGTCTCAGCAAGGAACTTCAAAGAAAGGAAAAGTCTGGATATAGAAATCCAAAAGAACATTTATTTAGCCCCAAGGGCATCTTTTATTAGGCAGTAGCTCAACCTTAGAACTTTTCTCCTTAGTGACAGAGAATTATAGCCACACAAGGCTCTCTGCTTCTTGATTCCTCTTCATACATACTCATAAGCTTCCCACCACCTACCTGGGCGGGGGGGGGGGGTGTTTTTCATGACATGATGTTCTCCACTGCAGTGGCCTAATAAAATAGCAGTCACTTGTTTTGTTCCTACCTAACACTCTGAGTCTTTTCTCTTCTCCTAAGTGTCGGGGGTAACCTACTAAAACGGTGGTGGGTTTGGACTCTGACTTCTTGATGAGCAGATCTGGATCTAGGAGTTGCAAGATAAATGTCGGTGAGAGCCCTTTAAGAGAAGTGGAGTTGGAAGTATGCCTTGGTACTCTGCTTAACAAGACCTGTACTCTAACAGGACTCTTCTCTCAAACTTCAGTGTTCTGTTATTAGTAAACAAGACTGCATTCTTTGAAAGGCTCCCCCCACCACCCTTTTAAATTTATGAACTAAATAATGCAGCCTCACTAAGGGAATAGGCTTGCCACAGACTTATTGCAAATAACATTAAGGAACCATAGCCATTCACATGCTTAAATAAGGCCGCTAATCAGACTGCACATTGTTTACCATGTTCTGCATCTTCTTGGCAAAAACCTCATCTAAAAATAACCTGGCATTCCATTTGTAGGAGACTGGGCACTCGCTACCTCAAGATAAATGGTGTTTCAAGATGCAAGTCCCTTGTTAACCCTTGTAATCTGCTCATAATCCTTTTGACCAATATTTGGAAAGAATAAAAATCAATTTCTCTTGACACTCGACACTGTAGCGATTTGGAGTGTTTTTCCTCTCTCTCTCTTTCTCTGTCTGTCTCTCTCTCTCTCACATACACACATGCAGTCTGTGAACAGAAATAAAATGAACTTTATCAATAAGTGGGGTTAAAGATGGAAGAAAAGATCAATGAAATTTGAGAAATTTAATGAAGAAAAGAGAGGGAAATGTGAATTACGTACTATATGATATGAAATCTGAGAAGTATAAGCTTTAAGACTAATCTATCAAAGCTGTTTTCTGCCATTGAGATCAGAATCTTGTGTTTGGAATTGACCTTATATAAAATTAGTTACCTTTCTACCCAGTATAGGGATACTTTCTAAAATATTCCTTAAAAGTAGATTATACAGCTTTTGCTTGGATAGCTCTAGTGATAGGGGACTCCCTATCTTACAAAGTAGCACTTCACACTGCCAACAAGCTCTGCCACAAATTATTTCCTTATACTGGAGAATTTTCTCACCAAATTACTAGACTCGGACAGGTTATTGTGTATAATTATAAAAGCCGCTTCTTTGGTGCTCTTTAGAGTGGGAGCAAAGGTTCATATGTTTGGGAAATGCAGGGATGATTTCTCCAAAGTGATGGACTTGCAAACCATCATTTTTTGCAGCATTTGAACATTGAAAGGAGTCTTGAACACATCTCATCCAGGTCTCCTTAAAAAAAAAATGAGACTTGATCTTCAACTCTTGTGCTTTGTGAGTACCACTGTGATAGAAGATGTCGAAATTTGTATTAAAATTATTTATAAAAATATGTGTTCCCATCATTAGCTAATATGATTCCTTGAAGGCAATAATTATAGCTTGTTCATATTTTTAGCCCTACAGTTGTGTCTAACATATTCATACATTCATTTAATGACAAATTATTGAGCACAGCACTAGGCTCTGGGGAACAAAGCTAGGTAGGAAATAGATCTTGCCTTCAAGTACAATATTTCCTAGTGGGGGAAACACTCAAATAAATTGACTATTTTTGTACAGTTTGGTAGGTAAGGACATATAGTATGTGCTATACAGGATTCTATGGGGATGCAGATAAATGTAAATGTAAAATTGAATCAAAATCAAAATTAGGTTCCAGGGGGTGTTTTTTGAAGATGGACAGGACTAGGTCATGTTTGATCGTAGAATTATTTTTACGTGGTTTATTTATTAACATCTTGCAGTGAGTATTCCTCAGTTTTTCAAGTAAGGAGGTGAAAGACTAGAAAAGTAGGCAGAGTCCTGAAAATCAGGTGTTTTGGATGCCTCTAATTTATCTCTAATCTATCAGATATTATTAAATGATTTTATGCAAGGAAATAATGAGATAGCTTTTGTACTTTAAAAAATAATGTCCTGGGCGGGCCACGGTGGCTCAGCAGGCAGAGTTCTCGCTTGCCATGCTGGAGACATGGGTCGATTCCTGGTTGCCTGCCCATGCAAAAAAAAAAAAAAAAAAATTGTCCTAAGAGACTACAGTGACATTTGACAATTTAATTGACAAATATAATACGTGATCCTGGACTAGATCTAATAATGGAGGAGGAAATGCCCAAAAGGACATTATTGAGACAACTGAAAAAAACATTGGAATATAGATTGTATATTCAAGGTTAAATTTCTTGAACTTGACAACTGTATTTAATGTGCTTACATAAGTGAGTGTACTTTTTCTTAGGGAATATTTTTAGAAGTATTACATGTTCAAGGAGCATGACGTATGCCACCTACTCTCAGATGTTTAGAAAAGTAGAGACACATAGGTGATAGATAGACAGAAAGAATGGAATAGCAAATGTGGCAAAATGTAACAAGCTGGTAAATATGGGTAGGGGACATATTGGAGTATATTGGAGTTCTTTGCATTTTTTTGGTATTATTTTTGCAACTTTCATGTGTTTAAAATTGTTTCACAATTAAAAGTTAAACAAGTGAACAAATGTCCCAAGACCTGCACTGAAAGGGCATCAACTGTGGGAATAGCTATGAGGGGAAAATATGGAAAATACTTACAGGGAAGCCATAGACCTTGGTAACTGACCGAATGTGGCAGGGTGACTGGTGAGAAGGAGGCACTGCGGTGTTCTCAGCTGAGGGGCAGGAAGGATAGCAGCGCTGAAGTAGAGGCATGTTTATGAAGAGCAAGCTGGCAAGCTCAGCTTTTTGTCTGTTAAGTCTAAGGTATCTGAGTCTAGCTAGAGGAGCCAAGGGAACACTGAATAAATGTACTCAATAGAATATGTAGCTCGGGCTGTGCAAATCGATTTGGAAGTCCAAAGTGTATAGCAGGTGGCTGAATCCATGGGTTTGGTTGAAGTCACCTGGGGAAAAGAAGTTAGGAAAAGAAGAAACCATAAGGTTGAGAACAATGGGCTGGGGAGCTAAGATTTAATCAACAGGTGGAGAAAGAAATGCTTAATGGGAGTTAATGGAGCACCAGGGAGTTTCAGTAAAATTGGGAATGGAATGTAAGCTTAGGAGTTCCTGCCTGTTATTCCCATAATGTCTTTCCCACAAAGCCCACTGGGAGGGGAGCAGACTGAGGTGCTCCATCATCCAGATGCATCGATGACCACACTCTTTCACTTAAAGGTCACCGGTTTACAGGCTTGCCTAGGTTCTGAGGGGATGACCTGGTGTGAGAACCTTGCTCCAAAGCATTGGCAAGGACTGAGTGGATCCGTAGCACTCTCTTTAGCAGGAATCCGGGGTTATGGAGAAAGAGTTGGCAGTAGGTGTAAGAGCTGAAAAATGAATAGAGATGGGGGAGGCAGCAGGGACCATGAGATCATCAAAACCATGTGCAAACAGAAGCTGTGACAAATGAGAGGCTGAAGGGACCCAGATCAGAGGCAAAGTTACTGCTTGGCAACAAAAGTAGTTATAAAAGGAAAACTGAGTCATTACCATGGTGGAGCATGAAGATAGGAGTTAAAAGATTTCTGCTGCTGAGGAGAGTGAGCTGACCTAGTAAATCAGTGGTGACTTAAATCTTGAATCATCTTCTGGTCACTAAACCATGCTCTAGTGTCTGAGAGTCTGGGATATTCTGCCCTTTCTGTTCATGCTAAAGGACCTCATGGTTTAGTGTTTAACAAAACCTCTCTGGTTACCCAGTCAAGAGTCTCATCTCATAATGTCTATCTTAATAGTCCTACTGTGTTAGGTAGCTAATGCTGTGTAACAAATTACCCCAAGATTTGGTGGTTTAAAACAACAACACACATTTATTCCCTCATAGATTCTACCGGTGAGGAATCTGGATCTGGCTTATTTAGTTAGGTGCCTCTGCCTCAAGTTTTCTCATGAGGCTGCATTACAGTTTTCAGTCAGGATTGTGATCTCATCACGAATGTTCTTCACATCTTTCAAATATTTTGATTTGTAAGTGTAAAAATGTGCATTCATATTTCATGGTTGCTTGTGAGATCAAACTTCTCAAATGACTATTTGTTCTCCTTTTTCTCAAGTGAGTGACAAACATTTTGCTTTGCTAATTCGAGTCCACACATCTTAAATCAGTGAATGGAAAGTTAATTGTCAGATTCAGGTCACATGACTGCAGATGGCAGGTCATTGGAGAAAATGGATATTTTATTTAATATCTTTAAATCTGGAGGTTGTTAGGCAATACAACTGTCTTTGGATAGTATTACCTGTTTATAAATATATCATTTTCATCTTAAACTTACTGGGTCTATTCTTCTACTGTAATAAAATGAATAAATTCTAGCTTAAAAATAAAATGCATATTCATGGGATAAATAGAAATATTTAGTGGAAACATGCAAGCATAGTATACTGCCATTACCATATAGTGAATAATATAAATGAATAAAAAATGGATAGTGAAAGAAATGCAGTCCACAGGACCTAAAGGTCATGTTAAATGTGTTAGGAAGACAATTTTTGATGAAATGTATTTGATGATTAGTGACAAACCCTTTGCCTATAGCAGCAATTGAAGAATTTTAAATAGGGTCATAAGACACCCAAGAAAAAATGAAAAGTATATGCTGGCCATTCAAGCAGTAAAAATAAGTAGATGTTACCCCTGTTCTTTCTAAGGAAATTATAATTTAATTATGGAGCCAAGAGACATACATATATGTAGATATATTCAATAATTATATATATATAATCAATAATTATAATGTCATTCACCATAGAGCTGAAGACTCACTAAGGGAAGGAGGGAACACATTTAAAACGCATCAGGAAGTAAATCATAGGAAGAAGTTTCTGACATATTCTTTCAAGGAAGGAAATGGACTGCCCTCCTGAGGTTTTTTCTTCTTACCAAAATTTTTATTATAGAAATTTCCAAACACAAAGTTGAAAGCACTGTAATTATTATTTGACTTTGTATAACTTCTCTGTCCATCTAACATCTGTCCATCAATTCTCCGCAGCTTCTTCAGGACAGGTGGCCAGTATCTTTTGAGATGATTCAACTGGTTGTGTGGGGAGATGCCTGAGATCCATGACTGTCTGTTGGGAGCAGACAGTGAGGGGAGTAAAAGGTCCTGAATCACTTGCACTTGCCTCCCCGCCCCCAATTCATGGCCCCAGCAAACCACTGTGACCATTATTTGTGTGCTGGGGCAGCACAACCCTGAAAGAGCTGCTGGTCTACATGCCTTAATCTTTCTATCAATGCTCTAATTCCACTTATGAATTCAGTGACCTTTTTCTCTGTAATCTCCTTAACTCATGTCCCCTTTTTTAATCAGATCAGCTATTCATTGACTCAAGAAACAGCCAGCTTCATCCCTGCTTTTCACATTTTTCCTTTTACTGGAAACTCTAATAATTTCTTCTTCTCCTACATTAATTTAGCCTACTTCTTTAACACTATGCTCAGAAACTGACTCTGTGATGTCTTTCCTAAGTATGTGTTATTGCTATTCTCTTTTTTGGATGCTATCTTCTTTTCTGGAAATTTCGGGGGCTTTTTTTTGGGGGGGGGGTTGGGGGAGGCAGGATGTTTTTTTAAGTCCGTAGTCTGTAGAATGAAATGGAACGCCTTATTTTATTAAGTCTTACATAGTTCGACGCGTTCATCTGTGAGCTGATGTTTAGGCACCCTCCCAAAGCACACCTAAGCCTTTAGTCAAAACTTACCTGATTGGTCAACTTACATTTATAGAAGTTCAGACACTCATGATGGGTCATTGGGAAGCAGATCTGAAAATCCACTCTATTTCAGGATGCCTCGCCATGAGACTAGGGTTTCTATACAGAGAGGCAATTTTAGGAAAAGAAAACTGAATCTCACGTTGTTGCTATCCTGCCCATTTAGGAGAATTTATTCTGATTGAGTGTGTAATTGTGTTGATGATTTGTCACTTTGCTCTCAGATTCTTTCCTCTACATTTACTGCTCTGCTCTGAATTTACAGGGCTGAGTCCTGCAAACTACATTTCCCAGGCTTCCTTGCCACTGGCTTCCTGCCAGGTTTGGCTAGTGGGACACACAGATTTGAGATTGAAGCGCAGAAGGGGAAAAGACAGGGTATTTCTTCCCCCCAACTCCAGTCCCTCTCTCCTCCAAACCAGCTTTTGTTTCGGTAACGTCTCTGACAGAGTTCATTTCCTGTCAAGAAAAGCCTCTCCCGCCAGCTTCAATGTCCCCTGCTTCAGCTTCCCCTATTTTGTTTGCAACTCCCTCTCCAGGGCCCACTTCTGTGATCTCTGTGTCCTTTCTGCCCTAGGGGTTGTAGCAGCTTTTTGCTCTTGCTAATCTCTGAACTGCTTCACAGTCCCCTGTTTGGCATTTTGGCTCTCCATTACTTCTGTATTTGAATTCCACCTATGAAGTTCCCTCTGTTGGTTCATCTAGCACAGGCTCTGTTTTCCTAACTAGACTCTACCTGAAGCAATATCAGGGTATCATATCTCTCTTCTTCTCCAAGAAGACAAACGATTTGTGCACTTCTCCAGAGACATACAAAGGTGGTTAAAGGAAAAAGAGCTTAAGACTTTGTACTGAATGGAAAAGAAAATTCACCCGTATTTCCTGAAGCCCATATGCTTAATTTAGAATGTGTCCCAAAATTTCCATCTGAATTTTTTTATCACCTCGTTAATCTAAGACTCTCCCAATTCTGAAACAGATGTGGTTTTCCACTTTTATTTTGAATGTGTTTCTGCATCTTGTATAATGATGATGCTTATCTTAATAGAATCGACAAAACAAACAAAAAAACAATTCCTCCAGTACCACCAGTATCAATATATACATGTATATATCTTCTTTCTGGTCTTCCTAGGCTCCAAAGAGCTGCTAATAGTTAACAATAAGTTCACTCAGGGAAACAGGAACTCTGGGCTATGGGATCTATGACTAGTACAGGAAACAGAACAAAAAAAGACTGAGCCCAGAGAGACTGGGCTAGTACAAGATGTGACAATGAGACTAACTCTCATCAGTTATCTCTGCCTTGGCGTCATTTGGAAACTCTCTATTTTCCCATGGGCTTTCATCAGCTGGCACTTCTCCAAGTTAGCACTTCATTTCACACAACAGCTCTAATTTTCAAATATTGACTTGAGAACTTAGTCTCCCTGGTGCCAGCTCAATTCCTAAACATTATTGCATTTAAAGCTTTGATTATGATGATGTACTATTGGCGATTCCAGTTACCCGACTAAATTCATCTTGAGGAAATTTCTTTTATTGTAGTTCACCTAAGGTACTATACTTGTATGCAGCCTAACAGAAAGGATGCCTTGTATTTAAAGTGTACTTGAACTATACAAATTATGTATCAAGGATGATGAATATTGCAAAACTAGACACATTGTAAATAAATTTGTATGCTGCAGATTTTGGATATGCAAAATAGTCTCTTTTAGTATTTTAGGGGTGGAGGCATTTTCACAAGACTGACAAAATGCATTCTCTGCATTTGGTCAGTGCTCTTGGATGAGGTATAGTTCATGCAAAAGGGAAATAAGATTCACATTTATGAATTAGTAATTGTTTTTTATAACAAGGAACATTATATTAATGTATTTTTAAATGTTAAAAGAACCCTGATAATTACCATGAAGAAAAGTACATTTAAACTAAATGCTCAAAACACAATGATGGAAAAAAGTGCTGGACTTTATACCTAAGAATTAAGAAGTCAAGGTAAATTTATTAAGATTTAGGGTCTTTAGGACATAATTCAACTTAATGATTGTGGTTTCTTCTTTCTTTTCCACCTTGATTTGATAGTCTTGATAGTAAATTGTTGAGGAGATAAAACAGACTGATTTTTAATGGACTTAGTAACAAAGACCATGTAATTGATGATTAAAAAAATGGAGTTGAGCGTGGTGGACAAGGATTGGAGAAGAGCAATCAAAGCAATTGAAGCCTTATGCACAAAATTTAAAAATGTGCGATAGCTTTTTTTAGAGGTTTTAGTAGATCCATTACTATCGGTGGGTGCATTTCCACAGGAAAGAAAAGCAGGGTCTGAAGCATATGTGAGAGGCTGGGTTCAGTGAGCCAAGGATCTCCAGTTCTGGGCTCAGCAGTTTGACCTTTATCCACACACAGATCAGCTCCATTCACATGTTTTAAGTGGGGGACTCACAGAGCCAGCTCTGTCACTCTAGCAGTGCTGAGGAGGCTGGGTTGAAAGACAGAGACTGTGAAGGAAACAACATAATTCAGAAGATATCATGATGATCCAGGGGACAATTGATGGGGGCTGAATTGGAAGAGAAGACACAGGAGATAGAACATGTGAATGGGGATATTGAGGAAGAGATTTAATAAAAATTTAAGAATGAGAGTTAAAATGATTTAGGTCCCCCCTCACTAACTGTCCTTATCCAACTAGTTTTAATGCTCACCTAAAGTAAAACATTGATAAAGGTGTATTGGAAATCTTTCAATCATTTAGTTGGATTTAGTTCAAAGTAGGTAGGCTCAAAAGAATTAGAGAAGCTTATCATCAAAAAAGACATTAGTAATATTTCAATGCCACCCCTTCTACCTATGCATCAGTTTCATCTATGACTCTGACAGATGCTCCTTCAGACTTGCTTTGAACTTTCAAGTGACTATCCCCTTTCTCTGCAGGAATCCTTCCACTCTTGCATGTCTAGATATTAGACATGTCTTCCTTCATTTAACTGGAAATTTTTCTTGTTGAACCTTTTTACCTAAGAAAAAAGTTCTTAAGAAACTAAGAAAGATGTCTAAATTCCATTTTGTATGGCTTTTCTCCAGGTATTTAAAGTTGGTTATCATATCCCCATTGAACTTTCTTTGGCTAATCTTCCGTAGTTCCTTTATTTGTGTCTTCGAAATCTTTTCATTCAGATTATCCTTCTCTGATGGCAATGCTGCCTTATAATATGGTGCTCAGAATTCCATAGTATTTTAGATGTGGTCAGATTAGCACAGGAATGGGGATTCCCCTATTAATAGGTCAGAATTCTTAAGCACATCTCAAAGACTTACCTATTTTTTCCTCCAAGTTTGTTACTGATACTTATCTCTTCTTTACCACCTTCTCCATGTTTCTATCACATGTTCCCCACCCCTTCAAGATTTCTTGGAATTCTTAATAGGAATGGGAATTCTTAATAGGAATTCGTATTAAGAATGTTTTTATTTTTATTAAGCTTTAAAATGGTCTAAAGTATTCAAGGAATATGAAAGAAACTTATTTTCACAAAATCTTGGGAAATGCCCTGACTCTTGCCAACTGCAGTAAATGCCTTCTTGTAGAGCAATTAAATTAGAACTGGGGCAAGGGAATTCAGTGGTAGAGAGGGCAAAAGAAAGTTCAGTTAATCCCAAAATATATGGTTCCAGAGGTGGTAGCTGTCTGATTTAACAGCCTATCAATAACTAAGCAATTTGCTGTTTGATATGTATACCTTTCATTTAACACAGGTCATTCCTTCTTTCACTCTTGTTTAGCCAGCATATAACTGATTCCCTCTTCTCTCTAACCATTCATTCATTTTTTACTGTTTCATTCTGAACACCTTCCAAATTGTCATCATATTTCTTGTGTCTAAGTGCCCTGAACTGTTATAAAATAATCAGAAAGGAATGCCTGATAATTTTTTGATGGAAATGTTTTTAAAATTAAACAGCCACTGTGCATCTGCCATGATTAACTTTGCACATGACCTTTAGAAACTTCAGTTCCTACTCTCAGGAAGTTTCTATTCCAGCAGGCAAAATATAAAAAGGTGTATGCTTACTTTAATCACATCCCAGGATTTTCCTAAGCCATTGTGAAATAATTTCCAGGCTGATGATATTGATTTGTCTTGTAAAGCTCCATTAGGAGGGGTGTAACCTGTGACATATGGGTGTTACCCATGACATATAAGGCCAGCCTACGTGCACCTAGCATAGAGAAATTCAAAGGGTTGTCCAGGGCTTGCTTCTGGAGACTGTTCAGTGACCTTATATAGTAAGTAAGATGGCAGTGCCCAAATGTGAGCTGTGTTGTAAGTTCAAATACTATACTGGGGAAAATATTCCCCTCAAGGAGCATTAAAGCTATCTACCACCCATCACAAATGGCACAAACCTTGCAAGTAGAAATTGGCTGCCACAACGACCCCAGGCATGCTACCCTTAGGTTAGAGAGAGCGCTGCAGCAGTCTGCAGAACATACTAGAAGGAAATCAAGCTTGTCATAGAAATCGGCAATAAAAGCTTTATTTGCAAAGCTTGTCCTTTGAAAAACTGCTTGAGAGAAACAAAGATTCAATAATGAGCATCCAAAAGCAAGAAGTAGATCTCATAGTACACAATGGAGTATTCTGAGAAAACAAGGCATGCTGACTGAATCTCAAATTCTCTTTCTCTCTCTGGTTAATGAAAAAACAATTGCTGGTGAAATTATTATCACAATTTCCCAACCTTCCTAGGGTACCAAAATAGTATCATGGCAATACTGATACTTAGGAATGAATAAATAATTTGTTGTGGGGCCTGTCTTGTGCACTATAGAATGTTTAGTAGCACCCCTGGCCTCTACGTACCAGATACTTGCAGCAACCTCCACATAATCTTGGGCAAGTTATTTAAATTCTCTGAAGTCCAGTTTTCTTATCCATAAGATGGAAATAATAGTACTTACCTCATAGGGCAATTGTGGGGATTAAAGATACTACACGAAAATCAAACAGCAGTTTGCCTGTCATGTAGCAAGTAACTGAATAGTTTTAGCTACATTTCATTTGATTCATGTAGTTTACATTACAGAGAGGGGGCTCTATACTTCTCAACATCTTCCGTGGATGATTTTCCACTTCAGAGATCCCTTTCCTTTCCTATATTGTGACAGTTGAAACCATGGGACTTATATGATTATTTTGCTCAATATTTTGGATCTAAGGAGGCAAATCAGGAAAGTTGCTCAAGTGACGGTAGATTGATGTCATAATGAAATTTATTCCATTTCAGTGTGCAATATTTTACCCAAGATTGAAAGAAAATAATGGATAAAGGTCTGGTTAAGGAAAGACGAAGAGTTATGGTTGTTCTAAAAGGATTCTCATGGAATATCCATTTTAGATTATAAATCCTAGTAGATGAAAATATCTCTATGAATTCTGATTCTGCTTTACAATAGCTCTTTGTTGATAATGAAGAACATCAGAACATTGAGTTAAATTAAATACCCTACAATTTTATTTGTTTTCTTTATTACATTTAAAATTTGTTCCAGAAACTTTTGTTGAGCAAATTACTTGGTTAGCCTGTTGTGTTTGTTCCCAGGACACATTATTTCAGTTACAGAGTAAACTTACATGGTTGTGCTTTCGAGTTTTTAAGATGCAATCACTTGTATTTCTTCTTTCTCTTTTATTACCTCCATTTCTCACATACAGACACCTGGAGTTTCCAAGGCTGCCAGTAATTCCTTCTCTCCTGTGTTATACAAATAATAAACACTAATAAGGATAAATAATTAGATAGTGTGTTAATTCAGAATACCTGGAAAAAGAATGATGACAGTGATTTGGGATGTGATTGGAGCCCTGCTTAGAAAATAAAAAAGGTAAAGGGGAATCTGCTACCCTGATAAACAGCAATTTATTCAGTTAGAAGGAGTCATCTAGGAACATGCCAGAAAGATCAGTATTGAATTTTATTTTGAGATCTTAATGACATATTAAAAGTATGATAAACAGAACATCAATTAAATTAGAAGAGGCATTACTTGGATAGGTACTATGAACACAAGAGAAGGAAAGAAATAGGGCAAAAGGACTTGTAAAAAAATTGCAATATTGAGAAATAAAGAGTTTCAAAATGGGAAAATGAAGTCTAATATATTTGGAAGCAAGTTCATTTTAAAACCCCTATATTTAATTCCATTCCATTAATAATGCAGCACATCTGGGAAGAAGCATTTGAAATAGAGTAGCACTTAAAGAGATTTAAATATGAACGTGATTGAACCCAAAAAGTAGATATGATTTTGCAATGTGAATCTAGAAATTTTGCCAATGTGATCTTGGCTGCAGACCCTAACAGACATAGTCACACAGAAATGAACTATTTTTTAAAAACTATTCGAGAGTGAAAGGCCCCTTTATGGGGAACTTGGTTAAAAATCAATATGAATTAAAATAGCATCCAACCAAACTACTTGATAGATACATTGAAAAACAAAAAGAACAAACTTAAAAATGAGGAAAATAACAAATAAGATGGTTCTTAAAAACTGATCTACACAGTTTGAGGTGGTATGTTAGGCATTGCAGTTACAAAGATCAATAGTATTGGAGGTAATATAAATAAGTCACATTTCTTGCCCATGAGGAGATCATGATTTAGTGAGTAAAATAGGTATTTACACAAAGTGCTTTAAGTCTGGGGGCAGGGGTGGGTGCCAGTGTTCTTTGAACAAACAGACTAACAAGACATTATATAATTCCAAGAAAATATTAGGAAAAGGAGCCGAAAGAGGCATTGAACAGGAAATTGACAGATAAGGACCATTTGAAAAGCTGAAAGTTGTTGGTCAAATAAGGGGACAGATGGACAAAGTGTGAGGGCAGGCCAAACAAAAGGAACAGGATGGCAATGGGCAGATATCCTGTCTAAGGGAAAATGGTTCTCAGTGGGTGTATTAGTTAGGGTTCTCTAGAGAAACAGAATCAACAGGGAACACTTGCAAATATAAAATTTATAAAAGTGTCTCACGTGACCGCAGGAACACAGAGTCCAAAATCCACAGGGCAGACTGCGAAGCTGACGACTCCGATGGAGGGTCTGGATGAACTCCACAGGAGAGGCTCACCAGCCGAAGCAGGAATGGGG
>PVIY010045544.1:8176-19119 GCA_004026745.1 Myrmecophaga tridactyla | reverse complement strand
CCTTGGGCATGGCAGGCAAGCATTCTTACCTGCTGAGCCACCGTGGCCCGCCCCCAAGTTGAATTCTTGATATTCTCACAAGCAGTGTGGACAACCAAAGCTATAGGCTGAGCCCCCAGTCTTGGGGTTTGTTCATATGAAACTTAACCCCACAAAGGATAGGTCAAGCCTACTTAAAATTAGGCCTAAGAGTCACCCCCAAGAGAACCTCTTTTCTTGCTCATATGTGGCCTCTCTCTCCAGCCAACACAACAAGCAAACTCACCACCCTCCCCCTGTCTACATGGGACATGACTCCCAGCCCAGGGGTGTGGACATTCCTGGCAACATGGGACAGAAATCCCAGAATGAGCTGAGATTCAGCATCAAGGGATTGAGAAAAACTCTAGAATGAGCTGAGACCCAGCATCAAGGGATTGAGAAAACCTTCTTGACCAAAAGGGGGAAGAGTGAGATGAGACAAGGTGTCAATGGCTGAGAGATTCCAAACAGAGTGGAGAGGTTATCCTGGAGGTTATTAGTTGTTTCAACTTCTGTATCTTATTTGAAGTATTAGTTTGTTCCTTTTACTTGGCCATCTCTTTATGCTTTCTAGTAAGACTCATAATTTTCTGCTGATGTCTAGCCATCTGATTTTCCTGATTAGTTTAATCTGGAGGTCATTTTTTCCCTTTTGCCTAGGATTTTCTTGTTGGTTGGCTTTGTTCTCTATCTGTTCTTTGACATTCAGTTCAACTTATTCTAGACATCTAGCATAGCATCTGTTTAACTGACTAGAATCTTTCAGCTCTTGTTTTTTTGGTTCTTGTCCTGCCTGTATGGAAGTTTTTTTGAGATTGCCCTTTTGTGCATGTGTGCAATTGATTCACCCCAGGGAAAAGGTCTCCCTTCCCTCTTCCTCCTCAGAGAATGTTGTTTTGTTTTGCCTATGTATGTTTTTACCCCTCCTTTCATTCCGTTTAGCAACTTTTTCCTGGTGGTCTGGATCTGGAAGCAGTATCTCCCCAGAAAGGATCAACCCCAGTCAGATTTTCTCAGACCAGTCAGGCCTAGCTCTCAATAGGTATAATCAGTATCAAGTTTCCCTGAGGATGAGACCCAGCAGATTGCCAGTCTTTCCTGTGAAACCTCTCAGTTCTGTGCTTTTCTTGTCCTGCCCAGCAGATGACGCTTTTCAGCCCACTGCTCCCCAGCAGTGTAAAGTGGCACTCTGCCTTTAATTCTCAGTGGACCCTGTCCCTACCATGGGCGTGGCTGAGACAGAGGCTGAGCCTGAAGGTGGGCTTAAATTGTTTCTGTTTTCCAGATCCTGGGGTCTGAATTCTCTACATAACAGTCATCTACTGTGCTGGCCCTTGCCTTTCTGTGTGTGTGGGGGGAGGGACTAAAGTCGCCTTTAGTTCTTCAGCCCCCTGTTCCCTCTAGGATGGAAAAGTCACAGTTCTCCTCCCCAGCAGCTCCCCCTTTTCCACCCTGCTAGTAATGGGAACATATTTGAAACAGGCTGGATTCCACTCTCTGTAAGTTGAAACAGTTGCATGGTTGAGACAGGCTGGTCTCTGCTTTTTGTAAATTGAATCTGCTGCTGATATTCCAGCCCCAGGTGTCTAAATTCTCTGAATGAACGCTACCACTTGAGCTATGCCCTGCTCCATCCCCTTTTTCTTGGCAAAGATACACACTTTAGGGAACTATTTCCTTCACCTGATTAGCTTCTTTGTCCTACCCTTGCCTGGGACAGTGCTGAAAATTGAAAATACCTGCTGCTTTCTTTAATGGGCTGCTAAAAACTAAAAAAAAAATCCTTTTCAGGATTTCTCCCCAGGAAATGAGGAATTGGGACTAAAAAATGTTGGTATCAGTTTAGCAGAAATCTTGAACAGGTGCATATAAACTTTAGATCACAATGTCCCCCCATGGAGAATGAGAAGAAGAGAAAGCTTGTCCTGGACAGAAAGGAAGTGGATGTGTCCAGAGTAGCAGGCCCAAAGCTGGAGAAGGGCCTGAAAGTCTCTGGTTTCAGCATATATGTCAGACTTGACACACATTGATAATAAATTCCTCTTTTTTTTCTTAATTCAAATGTGTCTGTTCATTAGAACTAAAGGCGACTAAATTAATATATTGTGTTAACTTTCAAATTTTTTGGTGCTTACTATGAACAATCAGTACTTACTGTATTGATCTATGTTACAGGCTTTGTCTTACTTAAGCCTCAAAGCAACCTTATACTTTTTTGTGGCACCTCGAAGGCAGTCGGCTGCCTCAGCATGAAGCCGAATGTCTCCTTCCCAGCCACTGGCTGCCAGAAGCTGATTCAAGTGGATGATAAACGCCAACTATGTACCTTTTATGAGAAGCGAATGGCCACAGAAGTTGCTGCTGATGCTCTAGATGAAGAGTGGAAGGGTTTTGTTGTCCGAATCGGTGGTGGGAATGACAAACAAGGTTTCTCCATGAAGCAGGATATGTTGACCCATGCCTGTGTCTGCTTTTTACTGAGCAAAGGGTGTTCCTATTATAGACCAAGGAGAAAGAAAGTGCACATCTCTTTGAGGTTGCATTGTGGATGCCAACCTGAGAATTCTCAACTTGGTTATTATAAAAAAAAAGGAGTGAAGGAAATTTCTGTACTGATACTAGCATGCCTCATCACCTGGGGCCCCAAAGAGCCAGCAGAATCCCAAACTTCATAATGTCTCTAAAGAAAATGGTGTCCACCAGTATGTTGGGAGAAAGCCCCTGAACAAAGAAGTTAAGAAACCCAGGAGCAAAGCAACCATGATTCAGCGTCTTGTTACTCCACGTGTCTTGCAGCATAAATGCTGGCATATTGCCCTGAAGAAATAGCCCACTAAGAAAAATAATGAAGAGGCCACAGAATATGCTAAACTTGGCCAAGAGAATGAAGGAAGCCAAAGAAAAATGCCAGCAACAGATTGCCAAAAGATGGAGGTTGTCCTCTCTGAGAACTTCTACCTCTGAGTTAAGTCAAAAATGAGATTTTTAAGAGTTACAGATGAATAAGATCAGACATTAAGAAAAAAACAAAACAACTGGGCGGGCCACTGTGGCTCAACAGGCAGAGTTCTTGCCTGCCATGTCTAGACCCGGTTTAATTCCCGGTGCCTGCCCATGCAAAAAGCAAAAACAAAAACAAAACCTTATAAAAGTAGATGTTATTATAATTACTACCTGCATTTTAAGCTAAAGGAACCAAGAAATAGAAAAGTTTAATAATTTGCTCCAAATCACAAACTGTTAAATGGCAAAACTGGGATTGCGGCACAGTATTCTTTTTTTTCTTTAACATTTTTTATTGTGAAATATAACAAATGCAAAAAGTGGTAAATTTCAAAGTACATTTTAACAAGTAGTTAATTTCAATGTATAGATGGGTTACAGTTCAACAATTTCAGGTTTTTCCTTCTAGCTGCTCTAAGACACTGGAGACTAAAGAGAAATACCAATACAATGATTCAAGAGACATGCTCATTTGTTAAATTTTATATTCTCTATTACAATTCCTCTTTCTCCTTTCATCCTTCTCCCAATTTATAGGGATATTGGACAATGACCATTCTAACTTCTTCATATTGAAAAGGGGTGTCGATACTTTGGGGTAGAGGAATGCATCTGGTTGATACTTCTGGAGAAACTGGTAGCTCTGGGTTTCAGGATTTATCTGGCCTAGGAATCATCTGGAGGTTTTATGTTTCTGAAAAAAATAAACTTAGTGAATGAAACTTTTGTACAGTCTCAGGTAGACCCCTAGGCATTCTTTAGGTTTTACAGGAATACTGTTGGTTGGGGCTTGGCATACTATGGTAATTACCAATATTTAGCTGAAGCTTGCATAAGAGTAGCCTCTAGAATAGCCTCGTGCCTCTATTTGAAATCTCTTAGCCACTTGAAGCCTTATTTTGTTACATTTCTTTTCACATTTTGGTCAGGTAGGCATTGTAGATCCCACAGTGCCAGGGCCAGGCTCATCCCTGGGAGTCATGTCCATGTTGCCAGGGAGACTTACACCCCTGGATGTCATGTCCCATGTAGGAGGGAGGACAATGATTTCACTTGCAGACTTGGGCTTAGAGAGAGAGAGGCCATATCTGAGCAACAAAAAATGTTCTCTGAAAGTAACTCTTAGGCATAATTATAGATAGGCTTAGCTTCTCCATTACAGAAATAAGATTCATAAGTGCAAGACTCAAGATCAAGGGCTCAGTCCTTAGGACTTGGGAGTCTTTAGTGTTTGAGAGAGGATTAGGGGTTTCCCTGGTGGGAAAGTTTAGTAGTTCTATATTTTATCTCTCATACCTCAGGGTGTACACTTTTTTTTTTTTTAAGACATAATGCTATTGCACACTTATTAGACTACAGTATAATGTAAATATAACTTTTATATACTGGGAAACTAAAAAATTTGCCTCATTTTATTGCAATATTTGCTTTACTGGAATCGAATCTGCAGTGTCTCTGAAGTATGCCTGTACAGGCCTCCTATACACCTCTGTCCCCCTACATTTATGTAGTGCTTGTCACAAATTAAATGTTTATGTATTATGAACCCAAACCCACTGATTTCTTATTACAATATGTATTTGCCATTTAGATCCTTTAGGAAATATAAAATAAAGTTGCAAACCAAAAATACAATAGTACTGGCATTTATATTTACCTGTGTGTGACCCTCACCAGAACTCTTTATTTCTCCTTGTGGCTTCAATCTGTTGTCCATTGCCCTTTCCTTTCAACCTGCAGGACTCTTTAGCATCTCTGCAGTCTGTTCTAGCGGTGACAGAGTCTCTCAGTTTTTGTGTATCTGGGAATGTTTTAATTTTGCTCTCTTTTTTTTTTTTAGTACTCTATTTTGGTCTATTTATTTATTTATTTTGGGGTGCATGGTTCAGAAATCGACCATGCTCGCCTTCCATGGGGGAAGTCCCACATGGAAGGCGAGCATTCTACCACTGAACCACCTGTGTACCCAAGGTATTTATTTTTTTCTTAATTTTTAAATCATTTTTATTGTGAAATATAACATATATACAAAAACCAATATATTTCAAGGTATACTGTAACAAGTAGTTACAGAACAGATTTCAGAATTTGGTATGGGTTACAGTTATACAATATCAGGTTTTTTTCTTCTAGCTGCTCAAAGACACTGGAGAATAAAAAGAAATATCAATATAATGATTCAGCAGCCATACTCATTTGTTAATCCTTTCTTCTCTGTGATAACTCCTCCCTCTCCTTTGATCCTTCTCCCAATATTAACATGTATTTGGGCTATGCCCATTCTAACTTTTTCATATTGGAAAGAGGTGTCGATAATATAGGATAGGGGGATGGAACTAGCTGATGATCTTGGAGAGGCTAACCCCTCGGTGTTTCAGGACTTATCTGGCCTAAGAACCCATCTGGAGTTGTAGGTTTCTTGGAAGTAATGTGTGAAACTTTTGTAGAATCTCAGCTAAAGCCCTAGGTTTTCTTTAGGGTTGACAGAAATTGTTGGTTGGGGGTTGGCAAACCACGGTAAATAGCAAAATCTAGCTGAAGCTTGCATGAGAGTAGCCTCTAGAATAGCCTTACAATTTTACTTGAACTGTCTCAGCCACTGATACCTTATTTTGTTACATTTCTTTCCCCCTTTTGGTCAGGAAGGCATTGTTGATCTCATAGTGCCAGGTTCAGTCTTATCCCTGGGAGTCATCTCCCACATTTCCAGGGCAACTTTCACCCCTGGATGTCATGTCCCATGTAGGAGGGAGGGTTATTATTTTACTTGGAGAGCTGGACTTAGAAAGAGAGGCCACATCTAACAACAAAAAAGGTTTTCTGGAAGTAATTCTTAGGCATAACTATAGATAGGCTTAGCTTAGCCACTACAGAAATAAGCTTCACAAGAGCAAGCTTCAAAATCAAGGGCTTGGCCTGTTGACTTGGGAGTCCCTAATGTTGGGGACAGTATCAGGTTTCTCTGGTGGTAAAGCTTAATAGTTCCATATTTTTTCTCCTGTCCCTCAGGCAAAAGAAAGTATTTTGCCAGTACTTTTAAATTATATGCTCAACATACTCTGGAATGTAGCTGGGAATTACATTAAGCTATTCCAAATAACAAGCCCTCTTTCCCATTCTGGGCTCCATGTGTTTGGGTTGTTTAAATGAGTTACCCAGACAGGTTGAGTTAGATTATATGTCACAGAATATTTAGGTTTTGGACAAAATAAACCTCTCTCCTTTGGTCTCATTGGGTAGGTGAAATTCTAAAATATAGACAATGTCATCCTTACTCCTGTATTCTGATTTACTTTAGTCCCAACCCAATCAGCTTCATTCTTATCTCTAATTGAAGCCCAGTATCTTTTTCAGTTTCTTTAACAGTTGTTATATGTGGCAATGCTGACTTTCAGACCTGCAGAAAACCAACTGTGAGTGTCAGGTGTCACACAGGTACCAAAAGTTCCAGGAAAATACCAGTTGTACATAGATAGCACAACATCTTAAAATATAGAAATAATTACACCTCCAGACTAAATGTGACTGCTATGAGTTTACAATCCAGGCCCCAGTTTTCCTATGAGTATTTTCTAAAAGAGACCATACAATATTTGTTCTTTTCTTTCTGGCTTATTTTGCATTACATAATGTCCCCCCAGGTTCATTCATCTTGTTGCATGCCTCACGACTTCATTCCTTTCTGTAGGCACACAATATTTGATCATATGTATACAAGACAGTTTGTCATTCTCTTTCTCAGTCAAAGTATCCTTCAGCCACCTCCATCCACTCGCATTACAAACAGTATTCTTGATAAAAAAGTCACACTACTAACCATTATGCTCAACTTTATCATGTATTGAAACTTCATGTACTAGATATACATATTATATCTAGATATATTATGCATTAAACATACGTACTAGAGGAAAACATTCAGATTTATAAGCTTTTCATGGAAATCTTCAAGAGTGCACAAAAGTAGATGGGGCAGTATGATGAATTCCATTTGCCTATCACCCAGTTTCAACACTCATCAACATTTGAACCTTGGTTCATCCACCCCCCATTGTTAAATTACCGATGTACGTTTATCCTAACTAAAAAAAAACAGGATTGGTACATTATGATCACTAAACTCCAGACATTATATAGATTTTCTTAATTTTTAACTAATATTCTTTTCCTATTCCCAGATTCCATCTAGAAACACTTCACATTTAGTTGTCATATCTCCTTAGTCTCTTCTGGTCTGTAACAGTTTCTGTCTTGCCTTGTTTTCATGGTCTTGGCAGTTTTGAAGAGTACTGATCAGTTGTTTCATAGGTGCTCCTGCAATTAGAGTTTGTCTGATGTTTTCTCATGATGAGATTGGGGTTATGGGCTTTTGGGAAGACCACAGAGGTGAAATACCCTTCTCATCATATCATCAGATCATGAGTGATCTACGGATGGTCTTGGGGAGAGAATCTGGGAAATATTTTTCTTCATGAAAAAAAGAGACAGCTACTCCAGGAAGAACTTTTTCCTTATTTTCTCTGCAGACAAATGGAACATTCCTTTCCTTGTTTGGGGTGCTGTTGTGAGCATGTAATCCTTACAGTCACCATCTTGTGACCATAGGCCATAGGCCAAGAATGAAAAGCCAACATTATTAGGATGGCAGAGTAGAAGAAGGTTGGACCTGCTGGAACTATCTGCCTCCAGACTTTTTGTTATGTGGGACAATCAAACTTCCTTATTGTTTAAGTCACTTGGTTGGTGTTCTGTTACTTGAAGTCAAAAGCATTCATTACGGACACAGGTGCCTCATCCATCTTGTTTACAGCTTTATCTACTGTCCACATCTAAGACATGGTAGGCACTCAATTACTTTTTTTTTTTGTATGCTGTATGTTGGGGGTCACATTTCATTCTTTTTCCATGAGAGAATCCCCTTATTGCAGCACCATTTGCTGAATTTTTGTTTATTTGGTTTTTTCATTTGTTTGCTTGTTTGTTTGGGAAGTGCATGGGCTGGGAATCAAACCTTGGTCTCCCGCATAGCCAGTGAGAATTCTACCACTGAGCTACCCTTGCACCCTCTCAATTACTTTTGCTTTCTCAATTACTTTTTGAATGAATAAGTGGAGGACTAAATGAACTGAAGAAACTATTATAAAAATCATAGATATCAAAGAGTGATGCCATCAACATGGCAATATAAACAGCTACTGAAAACCTCTCCCCAGAAATTCAGTAGAAAATAAGGGCTATTTTCATTTATTCAGAACTCTGGAGAAAGGTATAGCCTGAAGAAGGATTGTACAAACACTGAATTAAAGAAAAAGAAAAATATCAGTAGGAAACTTCTGTTGTGGACTGGCCAGTCCTCTCTGCTCCCCCTCCCTTGGTCCCACATACCTCGGAAGTGCACAGAGGTGGCAGCCTCACCTTCCACTGGGGACACAGACTATAATATCTCTCACAGAAGTAAGACAGATGCCCACCTATATCCAGACACAGGAAACCAAGCCCACAGGTACTCATGGCAGGACTTAAACCACTGGAGCGGGTAGAATACAAAAGGGCAGCAAGGAGGATTTTTGAAAATGGAGGAGAATGTTGAGGGTACAGCAAAATCTTGCCTAAAAGCAGCAGACACCCAACAGAGACTACCCAAATCAAGTGTTTGGGGTCCTGGGGGACAGGGCAGGGCATTTCTAGGCCGAGGTCAGTGAGGGATGAAGAGTCTGAGAAAACATAGACAGAGACTGTGTTTCCAGCCCTGGGTCCTGGTTCCCCTTCCCCATCCATAAGGGACACACTAATCAGACTGTCAAATGCTGAAGAGAAGGAGAGAGTCCTGAGATCAGCAAAATAAAAGTGATTTACCACATACAAGGGAAGCCAATAAGACTAAGTGCTGATTACTCTTTGGACACCATGGAAGTGAGAAAACAGTGCTATGGTATATTTTGATGTTAGATTCTGAAAGAGGAAAATAGCTAGCAGGAACTCTTTGTTGAACAAAGCTGTCCTTCAAAAGTGAGGGAGAGTTTAAAATTTTCGCAGATAACAAATGCTGAGAGAATTTGTTAACAAGAGACCTGACCTACAAGAAATACTAAAGGGAGTTCTCTCAGCTGAAATAAAAAGGAGAGCGAGGTCTGGAGAAGGGCACAGAATAGAACAGTATTAAAAAGGGTAAGAAATCATAAAAGGAAAAAGAGATAAAAATAGATATGACAAATAAAAACTGAAGGATAAGATGGTTAAATCAAGTACTGCCTTTACAGTAATAACTTTGAAGGTCAACAGATTAAATTCCCCAATTCAAAGATACAAATTGGAAGAATGGATTAAAAAATATGATGCATCTATATGTTGTTTATAAGAGACTCATCTTAGACCCAAAGATACACATACATTGAAAGTTAAAGGATGGATAAAGACATTCCATACAAGTAACCAAATGAAAGCTAGGGTAGCTATTCTAATATCAGACACAATAGACTTTAAATGTAAAGATGGCATAAGAGACAAAGAAGGACACTATATATAAATAAAAGGGGCAATTCACTAAGAAATAGCATCATAAGTGTTCATGCATGCAATCAAGGAGCTCCAAAGTACATGATGCAAGTACTGGCTAAAATGAAGGGAACAATAGACAATTCCACAATAACAGTGGGAGACTTCAATACACCACTCTCTTCTATAGACAGAATAACCAGACAGAGGATCAATAAGGAAATAGAGAGCCTAAACAATATAATAAGTGATTTAGACCTAATAGACATGTATAGATTGTTGCACCCCAAAACACCAGGATATATATTCTTCTCTATACTCATGGAGCATTCTCCAGTATAGATCATACGTTGGGGCACAATCAGGTCTCAATAATTTAAAAAAGACTGAAATTATTCAGAGCACTTCATAATGGAATGAAGCTGGAAATCAATAACTACTGAAGAACAGGAACATTCACAAATTTATGGAGATTAAACAATACACTCTTAAACAATCAGTGGGTCAAGGAAGAAATTGCAAGAGAAATCAGTTAATATCTGGAGATGAACGAAAACAAGAACACAAAATATCAAAACCTATAGGATGCAGTGAAGGCAGGACTGAGAGGGAAATTTATAGCTCTAAATGCCTACATTAAAAGGAAGAAGGGGCTAAAACCAAAAGCCTGACTAAAGAAACTAAAGAAAGAGCAGCAGGCTAACCATAAAGCAAGTAGAAGAAATAACAAAGATTAAAGCAGACATAAATGAACTAAAGAACAAAAAAACCAATAGAATCAATTAAAAAAAAAAAACTTGAGAAGATCAATGAGATTAACAAACCCTTAGCTAAACTGACAAAGTAAAAAAGAGAGATGATGCAAATAAAGAAAACCAGAAATGAGAGGGGGTTTATTACCATGGGCACCAAAGGAAGAAAATCACAAAATGATATTATGAACAACTGTATGCCAACAAACTAGACAACTTAGATGAAATAGGCAATTTCCTAGAAACACACGAACAACCTATACCAACTCGAGAAGAAATTGAAGACCTCAATAAACCATTCACATGTAAAGAGATTCAGTCACCAAAAACCTCCCTACAAAGAAAAGCCCAGGGCAAGCTGGCTTCACAGGGGAATTTTATTAAATATTCCAAGAACTAAAACCATTCCTACTCAAATTCATCCAAAAAATTGAAGAAAATGGAACATTTCTATGCTGGTTTGAAACTGTTATGTACCCCAGAAAAGTCATGCTCTTTTTTTTTTTTTTTTAATGAAAATAAGCATCTTTTCATGTGCTTTTTTTATTAATAAAACCAATCAACATATAATATGAACATTCTTTCTTTTTTTAATCACATTGCATATTTCATACAATGTTGTATGTTCATCATCATGATCGTTTCTTAGAACATTTGCATCAGTTCAGAAAA
>PVIY010045543.1:0-19008 GCA_004026745.1 Myrmecophaga tridactyla | reverse complement strand
CTGTTGCACAGTCTGCATCCCTTCAGCTCCAATTACCCAATATCTTACCCTATTTCTATCTCCTGATGATCTCTGTTACCAACAACATATTCCAAGTTTATTCACTAATGTCAGTTCATATCAGTGAGACCATACAGTATTTGTCCTTTAGTTTTTGGCTGGTCTCACTCAGCATAATGTTCTCAAGGTCCATCCATTTGTTACATACTTCATGAGTTTATTCTGTCTTAAAGCTGCATAATATTCCATCGTATGTATATACCACAGTTTGTTTCCATCGTATGTATATACCACAGTTTGTTCACATGACCATCTTGATTGATGCAGATAGGCATTTGACAAAATTCATCATCCTGTCTTGATGAAAATACTTCAAAGGATAGAAATAGAAGGAAATTTCCTCAACATGATAAAGAAAATATATGAAAAACTCATAGTTAACATTATACTCATTGCAGAAAGGCTGAAATCTTTCCCTCTAAGATCATGCACAAGACAAGAATGTTCATTGTCATCATTGTTACTCAACATTGTGCTGCAAAATCTAGACAGAGCAATTAGGCAAGAAAAAGAAATAAAAGGCATCCAAATTAGAAAGGAAGGAATAAAACTTTCACTTTTTACAGGTGACATGATCCTGTATATAGAAAATCCTGAAAAATCTACAGTAAAGTACAGCAAAGTGGCAGGATACAAGGTCAACATGCAAAAGTCAATAGTGTTTCTATGCACCAGCAATGAACAATCTGAGGAGGAAATTTTTTAAGAAAGCTTCCCTTTACAATAGCATCCAAAAGAATCAAATATCTATGAATAAATTTAACCAAGGACATAACAGACCTATACATCCAAACTATAAATCTTTAGTTAAACAAATCAAGGAAGACCTAAATAAATGGAAGGATGTACCCATGTTCATGGATCAGAATACTAAATATAATTAAGGCATCAATTCTTCCCAAATTGATTTATAGATTCAATGCAATACCAATTAAAATCCCAACAACTTTACAGAAATAGAAAAACCAATAATCAAGTTAATTTGGAAGAATAGAGTGCCCCAAATAACTAAAAATATCTTGAGAAAGAAAAATGAAATGGGAGGTCTTGCATGACCTGACTTTAAAGCATATTGCATAGCTAGAGGTGTCAGAACTGCATGGCACTGGCATAAAGATAGGTATACTGACCAGCAGAATTAAATTGAGTTTTCAGAGGTGGACCCTCATGTCTACAGCCAATTGATCTTCAATAAGGTGATCACATCAACTCAACTGAAACAGAGCAGTCTCTTCAATAAATGGTGCTTAGAGAACTGCATATCCATATCGAAAACAATGAAAAAGGACCCTTTTCTCACACCTTATACAAAATTGACTCAACATGGATCAAAAACCTAAACATTAGTACTAAGACTATAAAATTTTTAGAAGAAAATGTAGGAAAATATTTAAAGAACTTATGATAGGCAGGGTTTTACTGGACCTTACACCCAAATCATGAGCAATGAATGAAGAACTAGACAAATAGGATCTCTTCAAAATTGAGCAATTTTTTGCATCAAAGCACTTTGAAAAGTAAAAAAGAAAAGTAAAAATGCAGCCTATACAATGGGAGACAGCATTTGGAAGCCACATTTCAGGTAGGGATTTAATATCCAGAATATATAAAGAGATCCAACAACTCAACATAAAGAAGATATACAACCCAATTTAAAAATGGGCAAAAGACAAAAAGAGACACTCTGAAGAGGAAATACAAAGACCTCAAAAACACATGAAAAGATGGTAAACATCACTGGCTATCAGGAAAATGCAAATCAATACCACAGGGAGGTATCATCTCACACCTACTAGAATGACCATTATCAAAAAAAAACCAGGAATGACAAGTGTTAGAGAGGATGTGGAGAAAGAGGCACACTTATTCACTGTTGGTGGGAATGAGAATGGTGCAACAGCTGTGGAAGGCAGGTCGGTGGTTCCTTAGGAAGCTAAGTATAGAATTGCCATATGACCCAGCACTCATTACTAGATATATTTTGGAAGAAATGAAGTCAAGAGCAGAAATGGACATTTGCACACCAATGTTTCTAGTGGCATTATTCATGATTGCCAAGAGATGTAAACAGCCCAAATATCCACCAATGGATGAGTGACTAAAAAAACTGGTATACACATACAATGGAATATTATGCAGCTGTAAGACAAAATAAAGTTATGAAGCATGTAATGATGTGGATGAACCTTGAGATGTTATGCTGAATGAAATTAGCCAGAAACAAAAGAACAAATGCTGTATGGTCTCACTAATATATACTAACCTTGATGAGTGAACTTTGAGAGTTAAAGTTAAGAATATAGGTTGTTGGGCCACGGTGGCTCAGCAGGTAAGAATGCTTGCCTGCCATGCCCGAGGACCAGGGTTCACTTCCCGGTGCCTGCCCATGTTTTAAAAAAAAAAAAGAATATACGTTGTTGGGTGGGTCACGGGTGGCTCAGCCAGCAGAGTTCTTGCCTGCCATGCCAGAGACCCGGGTTTGATTCCTAGTGCCTTCCCATGCAAAAAAAAAAAAAAAAAAAGAATATAGGCTGTCAGGATAGATTGGACATTTGTTGCTGAAGGAACACAGAATGTGCAAGAGGAAGGATTGCAAAGCTTCAGAAATGGATAGAGCCATGCTATCTAATGGTAGCACAATAATATAAGTACGCTGAATGAAGCAGAATGTGAGTATGGTTGAAGGAGAAGAGCTGGGGGCAAGTGTGACACCAGAAGGAAAGATAGAGGATAAAGATTAAGCATAGATATCTCATCAGAAACCATTGAAACAAGAAGGCAATGGTATGAAATATTTAAAATGTTGAAAGAAAACAGTTAGCTGTCAACCAAGAATTTTATATCTGGCAAGACTTTCTTTCAAAAATGAGGAAGAGAGGAACACACTCCCAGATAAACAAAAGCTAAGAGAATTTGTCACCACTAGTCCTGTCCTAAAAGCAATGCTAAAGGAAGTTCTTCAGACTGAAAGGAAAGAACACTGTACAGTGGATCAAAGAAGCATAAATAGATAAAGACTGATAGTAAAGGTAACAATTTGGGTAATTATAAATAAAGGTATTATTTGGGTAATTATAAATGCCATTACTATCTTAATCTATTGTTTGTTATGTAACTCCAGTTCTTGTTTCATACAGATGGTAAAATGCAAATGCATAAAAAGTATGATAAGTTGATGGCTTTGGATATATGACATACAAAAATATAACTTAGAACAAATACAAATAGTGAAGGAGGCAGAGGGGTATAGAAACTGTGTATGTATGTGTTGTTGAAGATACATTGGTATTAAATCAAATGATTTTATAGACTTAAGATGTTAAATTTTAACCTCATGTTAACCACAAGGAAAATATACAAAAAAAAATTCAGAAAGAAATGAGAAGGATCTCAAAATGATACAATACAAAAAGCCAAATAAATATGGAAATAGTCATTAATGGAAGAATTGAGTGTCAAAAAAATGTCAGAGACTTACAAACACAAAATAGCCAAAGAAAGTCATGCATTATCAGTAGTTACTTTAAATGTAAATGGATTAAACACTCCAGTCAAAAGGTAGAGATTGAGAGAATAGATAAAAAGCATGACAGCACTATATGCTGTTCACAAGAGATTCATCTTAAATTCAAAGACATAAAAAGATTGAAAGTGAAAGGATGGGAAAATATACCATCTAAGTATAAACAAAAGATAGCTTGGGAGCCATACTAATATCAGATAAAATTGACTTTAATTCAAAACTGTTATAAAGGACAATAAGGGTCACTATATATTGATAAATGTGTCAATTAAACAAGAAGATATAGCAATTACAAATATATATGCACCTAATGGCAAAGCCCCCAAAGTATATGAAACAAATAATGATAGATTGGAAGGAAGAAATAGTTCTACATTAATAGTAGGAGATTTCAATGCACCACTTTCAGTAATGGATAGAACATCTAGACACAAGATCAATAAGGAAATGGAGGACTTGACTGATACTCTAAAGCAGCTAGACCTAAAAGATGTATTTAGAGCACTTCACTCAACAGCAGCAGAATACACATTCTTCTCGAGGGCAATTGATCCTTCTCTAGGATAGACTGTGTGTTAGTCCAAAAAAACAAGTCTCAATAAATTTTAAAATATTGAAATCAAACTGTTTATTTTCTTTGATCACAATGGAATGAAACTTGAAATCAATAACATAAGGAAGTGGAAAATTCACAAATACATAGAAATTAAAACAACACACTCTGAAATAATCAATACACCAAAGAAGAAATAGCATAGGGAATTAGGAAATATCTTGAGGCAAATGAAGATGAAAACACAACATACCAAAATTTCTGGGTTGCAGAAAAGGCAGTTCACAGAGGGAAATTTATAGCTTTAATGCCTACATTAAAAAAGAAGAAAAGGATGGGCCACGGTGGCTCAGCAGGCAGAATTCTCATCTGCCATGCCAGAGTCCTGGGTTCGATTTCTGGTGCCTGTACATGCAAAAAAAAAAAAAGAAGAAGATGAAGAAGAATGATCTCAAATCAGAGAACTTACCTTAAATAGAGAATCTAGAAAAAACAAGAACAAATTGAACCCAATGTAAACAGAAGAAAGAAAATAACAAAGATTAGAGCCTAGATAAATGATATAGAGAATAAAACATATCAACAAACTAAAAGTTAATTATTTGAAAAGATCAACAAAATCAAAACCTTTAGCTAGACTGACAAAAAAAGAAAGAGGGCACAACTAAAATCAGAAATGAAAAGAGGGACATTACTACTGAATTCAAAGAAATAAAAGGACTAAAAGAGAATGCTATGAACAAATGTACACCCACAAACTGGGTAGCTTAAATAAAATGGAAAAAATTTCTGGAAACACAAAAACTACCTACACTGACTCAAGAAGAAATAGGAGATTCCAACAAATCAATAACTAATAAAGAGATTGAAACAGTAATCAAAATCCTCCCAACAGGGTGGGCTACAGTGGCTCAGCAGGCAGAATTCTAGCCTGCCATGCCAAAGACCCAGGTTCGATTCCTGGTACCTGCCCATGCAAAAAAAAAAAAAATCCCCCCAACAAAGCCAAGCCCAGGGCCAGATGGATTCACAGGTGAATTTTACCCAATATTCCAAAAAGAACACCTATCCTTTTCAAAGTCTTCCAAAAAATTGAAGAGGAGGGAACACTTTCTAATTCATTCTATGAGACCAACATCAACCTCATACTAAAGCCACAGCTAACACCATACTCAATGGATGAAAGACTGACAGCTTTTCCTTTAAAATATAGAGCAAGACAAGGATATGCCTACTTTCACCACTGTTATTGAACATTATACTGGAAGTTCTAGCTAGAACAATTAGGCAAGAGAAATAGAGATCATCTGAATTGTAAAAGAAATAAAACTTTCCCTATTTACAGCTGACACCATTCTACATATAAATAATCCTGAAATATCCACAGCAAAGCTACTGGAACTAATAAATTAATTCAGCAATGGGGTAGGGTAAAAATCAACACCCCAAAATCCATGTGTTTCTATAAATTAATTTGAACAATATGAAGAAAAAATCAAGAGAAAACTTAGATGTACAATAGCGACAACTGAAAGAATAAAATTCTGAGAATAAGTCTTACCAAGGATTTAAAGGACTTTTTATACACAGAAGATTACAAGACAGTGGTAAAAGAAATCAAAGACCTAAATAAATGGAAAGACATTCTATGGTCACGGATTGGAAAGGCTAAATATTGTCAAGATGTTACCAGACAAAAGTGCTGAGTTCTCTGTCCAATTTTTACTTAATGACCAATTTTTAAGGCATGGGGTTTCAAAGATAGAAAGAGTTTATTACTAGGTATGAAGCAGAAGATCAGATGATCTATTGTTCAAAAAATCTGCTCTCTATGAACTACAATAATTCTGATCACTTTATAATATTAAAAGATGGACAGTTTTTAGGATAATGAGCACAATGACTCCAGATGATGTAATTAGAGATGCTCTAATTATTGAGAATGCACAGGTTGATTTCATGCTTAGCCACAGAATATATAAGAAAGTGGTGGCCTTAATATGATGATGGGCATGATTTTTAGTATTATAATGATAGGTTATAGTTATAGGTAGCTTATAGGTTAAAGTCTAAGCTACTGTGCATACCAAACAGGCCCATTTTGGTTAGCTCCAGCTTTGGTTATCAAGATAACTTTGGACTTGAGGTAGGTTAGTTCTGGGATGACCCAAGATCCTTCATTAATAAACATTAGGGGCTGTCTTTAGTGGTCATAAGACTTTAAAATCTAAAAACTGGATACAATGGCTATAAGTGAAGATTGGTCATAAGGTTGTTTCGTTGTTGCTGTTGTTTTGAGAGATGCATGGTCCAGGAATCAAACAAAAGTTTTTACAATCACAAGGGCACAAGATAAGGTCTATATAATCATTATTAGGGTGGTGTAATGGTGGCTCAGTGGCAGAATTCTTGCGTACCATACCGGAGACCCAGGTTCAATTCCCAGAACCTGCCCATACACACAAAAAAAAACAAAACCAAATTATCAATTTTAAAATCATCATCAGATACTAACAAGTCTTCTCAGGAATTTGGTTTATTCAAGCATCACATAGAACTGAGGTCAAAGGTCTCTCTCTGATGCTTTTTTTTTTCCATTAGAAGAAAAAAAATAGTCTTTCCTTATTTGTACTGAATCTAGGGAAGGAATGCTGTACAAATAGGGAAAGGGAGGTTGGGCAAAGATAACTTAAATTCTCTCCCAATTCTAAGAATCTGAGTTTAAGGCTAAAAGTTTATATATTTTCTCTACAGAACACCCTTAGGTTATCCAAAGATAGGAATGAATGCCCCTAAAGAAGTCAAGCCTACTATGTATAGAAGAACGTATATTCCCCACAGAAAGGACAAATATTTTCTAGTTTTTTCACTTAAAGAAAACGGTTTTTAATACTAAATGTTTAGTACTTGAATTTAATAATGTAACCATGTTTTGTTGCAATATTGCAAATCTAAACAATCCAATTCTGTACATTTGGATGAGCAAGCACTAAGTAAAACAAACAAGATAAAATGGAAAAAAAAATCATCATCAGAGATTAATCAACTGGATTACAGCTCAGAGAGTTCAAGTATTTCCCTCTTTCTACTCTAATATACCAAAAAGTAAAAAAGGAATATCTATATACTGATTTAGTAATAATAATCATCCCTTAAATCCTAACTTCTTGGTTACAAAGATGTCAATTCTATCTAAATCATTTTAAAGATTAAATGCAACCACAATAAAAATCCCAATAACTTTCTTTACAGAAATGGAAAAGCTAATCCTTAAATTTATATGGAAGGATAAGGGACCCTGAATAGCTGAAGCCATCTTGAAAAAAAAGAACGAGATTGGGTGTGATGGTTTGATGCTGTAGGTACCCAGAAAAACATGTTCTTATATTTACTCCATCCCTGTGGATGTGACCCCATTGCGAGTGGCACTTTTTGGTGAGGCTCCTTCAGTTAAGGTGTGACCCACTTATTCAGGATGGGTCTTAGTCCTCTAACTAAAGTCATTTAGAAACAAAAGCAAGGTAAAGAGAGAAAACTATGGGAGCAGAAAGTCGAAATAAATGAAACCCAGAAGAGAACGGAGAAACCAGCAGTTTCTACCATGTGCCTTACCATGAGGCACAGACGCCAAGGATCACCAGCAACCAGTCTTCAGGAAGAAAGCACTGCATTGATTATGCACTTGTTTTGGTCATTTTCTTAAACTCAAAACTGTAAGCTAATAAATTCCTATTGTGTAAGCTAACTCATTTCATGGTATTTGCTGGAGCAGCCTAGGAAACAAACATTGGAGGACTTACACTTCTTGATCTTAAGACTTATCACAAAGCCATAAGTAATCAAAACATCCTGGTACTGGCACAAGGACCAACATATAGACCAATGGAATTGAATTGAGAATTCAGAAATCAACTCTCACATTTATGGCCAACTGATTTTTTACTAGGGTGCCAAGTCCACACAATAGTCTTTTCAACAAAAAGTGCTGGGAAAAGTGGGTGCCCATATGCAAAAGAATGAAGGTGGTCCCCTACCTCACTTCATATCAACTCAAAATGGATCAAAGACCTAAAGACAAGCACCAGAAGTAAAACTCCTAGAAGAAAGTGTAGGGAAGCATCTTTGGGATCTTGTGTTAGGGCAATGCCTTCTTAGGCTTTACACGCAAAGCACAAGCAACAAAAGAATAGAAAATGGGATCTCATGAAAATTAAAAAGTTTTGTGCATCAAAAGATTTCATCATTAAAGGGTTTAATACCAAAATATATAAATAAATCCTACAACTCAACAATAAAAATACAAACAACCCATTTTAAAAATGGGCAAAGGACTTGAATAGACATTTCTCCAAGAAGATATACAAATGGTCAAATAGCTCATGAAAAGATGCTCACACATCATCAGCTTTAGGGAAATGCAAATCAAAACCACAATGAGATACCATTTCACACATTTGTGAAATGTGTAATAGCTACATTAAAAAAAAAACAAGACTTTACAAGTTTTGGAGTGGATGTGGAGAAATAGAACCACTCATTAATTGTTGGTTGTAGTGTAAAATGGTGCAGGTACTGTGGGAAACAATTGGGAGATTCCTCAGAAAGTTAAGTATAGAGCTACCATATAACCTGACAATCCCATTTCTAGGTATATACCCCAAATATTTGAAAACAGGAACTCAAACAAATATTTTTACACTGAAGTTCATAGTGGCATCATTCACAATTGCCAAAAAGATGGAAGGATCAACAAATGTGGTATATTATTCAACCATAAAAAGGAAGGAAGTTCTGATATATGTAACAGCATGGACGAACCTTGGAGATATCATGCTGAAATAAACCAGAAACAAAAGAACAAATATTGTATGAACTTACTGATATAAAACAATTAGAATAAGTGAACTCCTAGTGTCAGAATGTAGAAATAGGTTACCAGGTGACAGGGTAGGGATAAGGGATGAGGAGGTAATAATTAAATCATGCAGAGTTCTATTTGGATTGATTGTAAAGTTTTGGTAATTGATGGCAGTGATGGTCACACAACATTGTGAAAATAATTAAAAACAATGAGTGATATATTTGAAGATGTTTTAAAAAGGGAAATTTTAGGTTGTATAAATTTTTTTAAAATAGCATCACTGTTTTGGCTTGTTAATGCTGCCAGAAATGCAATATATGAGAAACGTGTTGGCTTTTATAAAGGGAATTTGTCAAGTTACAAGTTTACAGTTCTAAAGCCACAAAGATGTCCAAACTAAGGCATCCAGAGAAAGATATCTTGACTCAAAAAAGAGCCCATGATGTTTTGGGTTTCTCTGACAGCTGGGAAGGCATATGGTGATGTCTGTTAGCTTTTTTTCCCAGCTTCTCATTTCAAATGGCTTTCCCTGGGGCATTTTCTTTCTGCATCTCCAAAGATCTCTGCCTGTGTGGGCTCTGAAGCTTTTTCCAAAATGACTCCTTTTTAAAGGAGTCTAGTAAGTGACCCACTTTTAATAGGCAGAGACACAGCTACATGGAAACCACCTAATCAAAAGATCACATCCATAATTAGGTGGATCACATCTCTTGGGAAACAACTTAATCAAAAAGAGCTCACCCAACAATATTGAATCAGGATTAAAGAACATGGCTTTTCTGGGGTACAAAACAGTTTCAAACCAGCACAATCACATACAGTGAATCCTATTGTAAATAATGGAATATAGTTAATAGTATAATTATAAAAATATTCTTTCATTAATTGCAACAAATGTGCCACATTAATGCTAGATATTAATAATAGGTAGTATATGGAGAGTCTGTATTTTATGCATGATTTCTATAAACCTACAACTTCTCTAAAAAACACACATAGTAGGGGTCACTTCTGTAGAAGGAGTGAAAAATGTGCTAAGTACCCTTCCATATTTTCCTCCATGCTCATAATACTATACAAAGATACATATACACATATAAATAAAAACATATGTTTTATATGTAAAATTAGATTTTGGCCCTTGTTTTATACCTGCTTATACATTCTTTTCTGCATTTTGCATTTCTCACTCAAAAATAATTGATGGTATAAAGTCACCTGTTATAGCTCTAACTCATTCATTGTACTGATTCCTCAATAGAATATAATATGAATGCAGTAAAATTTATTCAGACAGTCCCCTTGATGAGTATCCACTTGGATCTAGTTTTGTTCCACTATAAGCAAAGTTGCAGTAAACATTTTAGTACATGTTACTTATTATTACATTATATATTCATTATTAATTTGTACTATATATAAGATGTGAAAAGTACATCTACTTTTATATCTATAGTCATTCTTGAGAGTAGCTTGGAAAGGTTAAATGATACATGTGCTTTTCTTTTTTAAAGATGCTGCTAGATTACTTCTTCATCAGGCTATAACAATGCCCATTTCCACAGGAATATGAGAGTATTGTTTTCTTCTAATTCCCAGAATATTCAATGTTGCAGTTTTTTTCTAACAGATGTTAACAGGCATATCATTGTTATTTAAATTTGCATTCTTCTAGCTTCCAAAGAATTTAAACATCTTTTCATATATCTGTGGCCATTCAAATGTGTTCTTCTGTTCATTTTCCTTTGTCAATTTTTTAATGGTGGTTTTCTTTTCAGTTTGTAGAGGCACTATGAATAATATGGACAACCTCCCCCTTTTCTGTCATTTGCATTACATTATTTTTCCAGATCTATTTGTTTCTGGTGATTTTAATTGTTTCTTTAGTCACACAAAGGTTATTGCTTTCTATAGTGAAGCGTAAATTATGACTTTTAAAGCATTTAAGTTTCTGGTCTTAGTTAAGAAGTTCTTTCTGACCCCTAAGTGGTAGGTTCCTAAATTTTCTTGGAAGAATCTTTTTTGGTATTTAAGTCTTTTGGTCATGAAGAAGCTACATTTTCTTTTTGAATTTTTTAAATTAAGGTATTATTTCTATACAATACAAATCACTCATTTTAAGTGTTCAGTTTCATGATTTGTGGCAATTGTATAAATTCAAGCAACGACCATCACAATCAAAATATAAAATGTCTTTTCATACCCCTTAAAGTCAATCCCCACCCCTCATCCCAGCTCTAGGCAATCATAGATCCATTTGTTACTATAGTGCTTTTTCTAGAATTTTAGAAATTCTAAAATTTCTAAATGGAATCATCCAGTATAAATTTTTATGCCTTACTTCTTTCACTTAGTATAATGTTTTTGAGATTTATCCATGATGTTGAGTGCATTAACTTTTTGTTGTTTATTGCAGTGTAGCATTCCATAGTATAGATAAACTATGGAATTTGGTTACCCATTCATCAGTTTGGGGCTATTATAAATAATCCTGCTATAAGTATGTGTGTACATGTTTTTGTAGGCATGTTTTCATTTCTCATTGGTAAATACCCAGGAGTAAAACTTCTGAGTTACAAGGTAAGTGTATATTTAATGTTATGCAATACTACCCTACTGTTTTCCAAAGTGACTGTAGAATTTCACATTTCAATCAGAAATGTATGAGTTACATGTGACTCACATCTTTGTCAAAACTTTGTATTGTATTTTTCAATTCAGCCCTTCTTGTAGATGTGTAAAGATACAGTGTTGGGAATTTATTTGCATTTCTCTGATGAATAGTGTTCGAGTTTGCTAGTTTCCAGAATGCAATATACCAGAATGGAATGGCTTTTAAAAAGGGGAATTTAATGAGTTGCTAGTTTACAGTTCTAAGGCTGAGAAAATGTCCCAATTAAAACAACTCTATAGAAATGTCCAATCAAAGGCATCCAGGGAAAGATACCTTGGTTCAAGAAGGCCAATGAAGTTTAGGCTTTCTCTCTCAAGTGGAAGGGCACACAGGGAACACAGTCAGAGTTTCTCTCTCATCTGGAAAGGAACATGGTGAACACAGCATCACCTGCTGGCTTCCTCTCCTGGCTTTCTGTTTCATGAAGCTCCCCAGGAGGCATATTCCTTCTTCATCTCCAAAGGTCACTGGCTGGTGGGCTCTCTGCTTCTCATGGCTATGTCATTCTGCTCTCTCAGAATCTCTCACTCTCCAAAATGTTTCCTCTTTTATAGGACTCCAGTAACCCAATCAAGACCCACCCAAATGGGTGGAGACACATCTCCCCTAATCCAGTTTAACAACCACTCTTGATTGGGTTACATTTCCAGGGAGATGATCTAATTACATACAGTATTGGATAGGGGTTATTCTGCCTTTACAAAATGGGATTTTGATTAAAACATGACTTTTTGAGGGTACATACAACTTTTCAAACCAGCACAAATAATAATATTAAGAATCTTTTTATATGTCTATTGACCATATATTGGCTGTAGATCTTCATTTGTAAAACATCTATTCACAAATTTGGCCCTTGTTTGACATAGACCTGACTGCTTTTTTATTGGGTTGTTTGACTCCTTTTCTTGATTTATAAGAGTTCTTTATATATTTTAGAAAGTCCTTTGATATGTTTTACATATATTTTCTCCCAGTCTGTCTTAGTTTGCCAAGATTGCTGTGATAAATACCACATGCTGGTTGGCTTAAACCATAGGAATTCAGTGGCTCACAGTTTTGGAGGCTAGAAGTGCAAAATCAAGGAATCAGTAAAGGTCATACTTTCTTCAAAATGTTCTGATGATGGCAATCCTCCTTTACATGGTGAGCTTTCTCTCTGTTTTCTCCTGCTTCTGATTTCTATTTCTTCTGCCCAGTCCTCTGTGTCTCTATCTAGATTTCCTCTCCTTATAAGAACTTTATTCACATGGATTATGGCCCATCCCAATTTAATTTGGCTTCATCTAAATAGGACTTTGAAGATTCTATTCACAAATGACTCTGCACCTTAACTAATATTAATGTTTTCAAAGGTCTTGTTTACAAATGGGTTCAAACCCATAGGACCAGGGTTTAGCACTTGAAAACATCTTCTGTGGGGGACAGCATTTAAACCCCAATATAGCTTGCCTATATTGGTTTGCCTTTACATTTTCTTAACTGTGTTTCTTAAAATTCAAAAGCTTTTAATCTAAATGTGGTACATTTTATCACTTTTTCACTTATATTTTATACTTTATGTGTCCTTTTAAAGATTTCTTGGAGTAACCAAAGGTCACAAAGATTTGCCCCTATTTAGAAGTTTTATAGTTTTGCTTCTATTTAGAATTGAAGTATTCTTTTTCTTTTTTTTTTTTTTTGGTACATGGGCAGGTACCAGGAATTGAACCTGGGTCTCTGGCATGGCAGGCAAGAACTCTGCCTGCTGAGCCACAGTGACCCACCCCTATTTAGAAGTATAAAAGTTTATTTGCTTTACTTAGAAGTATTATAGTTTAAATTCTTAGATTTAGTTCTATGGTCCATTTGGAATTAAGGTAAGGATCTAAGTCCTTTTTTTTGCTTATGGATATGCAGATATTCCAGCATCATTTGTAGAATGGACTACTCTTCCTACCCCCCACCCCCCACCATTGACTTGCAGTAGCACTCAATTGACTATGTAAGTTTGGGTCTATTCCATCCCATTTGTCTATATGACTATCCTTAAGCCAATATCACAACTGTCATGATTATTATAGATTTATAGATAGTCTTGAAATCAGGTAGTGTAAGTCCTCCAAATTGAATCTTCTTTTTCAAAACTGTCTTGGCTACTGTAGACCCATTGCCTTTCTATATAAATTTTGAATTTGCCTTGTCAATTTCTTCCAAAAATTACTAGTTTTCATCTTCTCAGACTCTGGGGCATCCTGGATGCAAAGCCCAAAGCTGGAGAATGTGAACACTAAAGTTAATAGAGTTCCCAGGGGTGGATTTGTCCTCCTACCTGAAACAATTAAAAAAACAGGACAACAAAAGGTTCTCAAGACATTGGACATCAGAGAAAAGAAGGACAGTGATCCCAAACCCACAGTCATCCTAAGCATGGCCTGTAGAGAATTTACAGGCAGCAAAAAATGGAGGGAAATGCAGGTAGAGGATGTGTTAGTTTCTTATCCTTCTCCAGCAAGTACCATGAAATGGGTTGGCTTATACAGCAGGAATTTACTATTTGGGAAAAATGTCCAAATCATGCATACTCAAGACAGTGCTTTCTTCGAAGACAAGATGCCAGCAATTCTTATATTCTCTGCCACATCACAAAGGTACAAGGCAGCATCTCCTGATCTTTCCCTTCTCTTTTGGGTCCATTGAGTTCAGCTTTTGGCTTCTGTGGTTCTCTCTCTCTCTCTCTCTCTCTCTCTCTCTCTCAATCTCTCTCCCCCTCTCTCTCTCTTTCTCTCTTTCATCATTCTATTTGAATCCAGTAATAGGATTAAGACCCATTCTGAATAAGGTAGGTCACACCTTAACTGAAGGTGCCTCATCAGAATTCTACTTGTAATGGGATTATACCCTCAGGAATATATAAGATTTAAGAACATGGTTTCCTGGAGTACATACATTTTTAAACCACCACAGAGGATAGTAGTCTCCAAGTTGAAGAGATGGAGCTGGGATCCAGGGGAGCCAGGACAGAGTCCCAAAGAGGAGAGGGCTGCATAAGAAGAGAGTTTGGGATGTGCAGTGGGTCCCAGTATTCTTTAGCATATGCAAGTGAGAAAACTACCTGAGGTTAGGAAAGTACTACCAAAAGATTAGAGGGAAGAATCCCTGAGGATCACAAAATGCCAGAATAGTGCCTATTCATACCAGTCAGAGTGGGCAAACCTCATAATTCTGGGGATTAGTAGGATGCTCAGAAGAGTTTTGACTTAAGAGTGGAGAAAATTTTCTATAGGCTAAATGTTGCCCTGATCCCACCTGACAAAGCTTTAAAGAAAGACCCAAAAGGATCACATTGTTTCCAGGTAAATTAACTGCATCTCAGAACAAAGCTCAATATATTTATAGGAACACAACAATATGCAGCAGCAAACAAGCAAAATTTCACAAAGTCTGGCATACATTAAAAATTATGAAACATGCAATGAAGCAGAAAAATGTACCCCATAATTAGGAGAAAAATCAATCAAAGTGATCCAGAAATAACACAGCTAGCATTAAAATAGTCATTATAACTGCATTCCATATGTTCAAGAAGATAAAGTTTAAACATAAAAAAAATTGAACATGGTAAGTAGAGATATGGAAGATATTTTTTAAAAACAGCAACCAAATCCAATCATGTTAGTCCACTCTATCTGGAAGCAGAAACCCTCAAAGTACTCACAGGGAATTTACATTTAAATATAGTAGAGAATTGATTTCTATTCTTCTAGCTCAATGGCTAATTGATCCAGCATATTTGTTAAATAACTCTTTGATCATAGAATTAACCATATTTGTCATGTGTTAAATTTTTGAAGTTTCTTTTTCTATACAAACATCACAATGTTTTGAATACAGTGAGTTTATGGTATACTCTTAAAAGACAAATTCTCCATTATGGTTCTTCTTCATTGTTTTCTAGGTTATTCCCAGGCATTTGTTCTTTCATATGTATTTTAGGATTAGTCATCCAATTTTTAAAAATATTTGTACTCCTAATTAGAATTGGATGATATTTATATCTTCATTTGGGAAGAACTGACATTTTTATAAGTCGTCTCATTTTAGAACAAGTTGCTTGGGACTATCTCTACTACCAGCAAGATTTTATAATTATCTTCAAATAAGTCCTGTACCTTTCTTGTGGATTTATTCTAAGCACTATATAATCTTTCCTTTCTCATATAAATGTGAAAACAACAATGTTTTCACATTTATATGAACTGATTTCTACAGCAATGCAACTCATTTTATACTTTGTATAGCCAGTCACTTTTCCAAAATCTGATAGCTTAAGAAAAAAAAAAGAAACAAAACCTTACATCTTGATTTTCTAAGTTTGTAGATTACCATTAACAAAAATATAGTTGGTTTCCTTTTGTTTCCAATATTCATACAGTTTTGTTTCATATTTTGTCTTATTACAGCTTCTGGAAATTCAATATTAAATATATACATAGTGACTTCCTTCAACAGAGTACAGTATGGAAAGGGGGGTAAAAGAATAACATTACAGTGGGGAAACTTGACATACACTTCCTCAGTCAAGTGATCAAGGTTAGCATCAACATGATAAGTAACATTGTTGGTATGTCCTCTTGATATGATGTGATGAGAATGGCACTCTGCCCCTGTGGTCTTCTTCTCAAAAACCCATAACTCTGGTCTAATCATGAGGAAACATCTCATATATCACAACAGAGGACATTCTGAAAACTCCTGATCAATATTCATCAAAACTGTCAAGATCATTTATTGCAAGAAAAGTCTGAGAAACTGTTTCACCAAAGAGGAGTACATATACCTATTCACCTCAAAGTTATTTTCTAGTGTCTTGCGTGGCTAGTACTTTGACACTTGTTATATAGAAATGTGTTATTTAATGTCCATGTATTTGCAGACTTTCCATGCCTAAGAAGACATGGTGACTAAATATATTGTGAATACAAAAACGCAGCATACCAGGCAGGCCACGGTGGCTCAGCAGGCAAGAATGCTCGCCTGCCATGCCAGAGAACCCCGGTTTGATTCCTGGTGCCTGCCCATGTAAAAAAAAAAATTTATTTTAAAATGCAGCATACCAAAACTTGAGATTCAGCTAAAACCATATTTAGAGGGAAATATAAAGATGTTGGTGCCTATGTTAAAAAAAGAAAAATGATCTCAACCAACTTTCTACCTTAAGAAGCTAGAAAATGGAAAGCAAAATAGACCCAAATCAGGCATAAGGAAATAGTAAAAATTAGAGTGTAAATAAATAAAATAAAGAAAAGAAAAAATAGGAAAAATCAATAAAACCAAAATTGGTTCTTTGACAAGATCAACAAAATTGACAGTGCTTTAACTAGAGAGAGAAGGAAAAAGACCCAAATTACTAAAATCAGGAATGAAACACGAGGCATTGCTTTCAACCTTACAAAAATGAGGATTATAAAAAAAAATACTATGAGTAAATGTAGGCCAACAAAATTAGATATCCTAGATAAAATGTTTGAATTCCTAGAAACACCATACCACCAAAATTACAAAATGAAATAGAATACCTGCATTGACTGTTAATAAATAGAGACTGAAACAATAAATAAAAAGCCTCCTAATAAGGAAAAGTTTGGAGTCGTGTGGTGTTTTAGTCAGAGTTCTCTAGAGAAACAGAATCAACAAGAGATATCTGTAAATATAAGATTTACGAAGTGTCTCATGCAACCTTGGTAATGAAAGAGTCCAAAATCTGTAAAGCAGGCTGTGAAACTGGAAGCTCCTATGAAGGGTTTGGACAAACTCCACAGGAGAGGCACTGAAGAAGCAGTGAAGAAGTCTTTCTTCTTCCTTAAAAACCTTCAACTGATTGGATTATCTTGTTGGTGAGAGGTGATTGACGATGTAATCAGCCACAGATGCAATCAACTGACTGATGATTTAATACACCAGCCTTCTGGTTTATTAACAAGCCATGCAACATCCTTGCAGTGAGAGTCAGGCCAGTGCTTGCCTGACCAGACAACTGAGCATAAGCACTTGGCCAAGTTGACACCTGAACCTAACCATCATAGTCCACCCTTCGTCAATTTGGCAGGTACACACATCACCTTGAAAAATGCTTAATTTCCAAATAGAACACAATAGCAGGGTGAAGATATTCATATAATCACTGCCCTTCTTTCAGTAACTGGTCATATGGTTGTAGTTCATATTTATCACTACCTTCTTCTACTACCTGTTCCATGTTCCCTTTACCCTTAGCAAGTACTTCAGCTGGCCATGGTTCTTTGCCAGGTGAAGTGTCCCAAACCTTCATTCCTGAAGTTTCTGGGCCATTAGTAGTCCTGCCTAGATTGGGTTGTTGCATTTTTCCATTGACTTTAATCACAGGTCATGGTAGTATGAAGTGATGCCATAGGGGATCCCCTGTACTCCAGGAAAACTCTTCATTACCTCCTTTGTGTAGATGCAGTCATAATTCCTTCCCCTTGATAGTCAGGATCAATCAACTCAGACAGAACAATAATTCCCTTTCGTGTCTGTGGATTCCATGGCATGAGAAGCCCAAAGTGGCCAAGTGGCTGCCTTAACTTCTAGTTTGATGGAATCATTATTGTATCTCCTAGATAAAAGCACTCCTTCCTTTGGAACTAAGACCTGTAGACCAGTAGATCTCAAGGGTTCAGAGGCAGGAAGCAAGAATTTTCCTAGTGGATAAAATAGGGGTGAAAGTGAGTGGTGCCACTCCCATTTCCACCCTTTTATTCCTGGACCCATGAATCCTGAGTATGGGAGAAACAGCACCATACAGTGGATGCTGATTCAGAGCATGCACAGCCTCTTGGACAAAAATTCCCAGCCTTTCAAGGTATTGCCACCTAGTTGGGTCTTCAAAAGGCCATTCCATGTTTTTACCAACCCAGCGGCCTCTGAATGATGGGAAACATAATAAGACCAGGTAATTCCTTAAGCATGTGTCCATTCCCACCCTTCATTTGCTGTGACATGGGTTCCTTGATCAGAAGCAATGCTGTGTGGCATACCATGACAGTGGATAAGGCATTCCATACATCCATGGATGGTAGTTTTTGCAGAAGCATTGTGTGTAAAGAAGGCAAACACATACCTGAGTATACCTATTCCAGTTAAAACAAATTGCTGCTCCTTCCATAATGGGAGTCGTCTGTTCTGGTTTGCTAGCTGCTGGAATGCAGTATACCAGAAATGGAACAGCTTTTAAAAGGGGGAATTTAATGAGTTGCTAGTTTACAGTTCTAAGGCTGAGAAAATGTCCCAGTTAAAACAAGTCTATAGAAATGTGCAATCAAAGGCATCCAGGGAAA